>JABJVR010046369.1:0-30138 GCA_025773905.1 Chitala chitala
TTGGCTGCGGTGAACAAGTACATCTTGAATCCCCCCCCCCCCCCCCTAAAACGGCCATAAATACTGAGGAACAGAATGCTGAAAGGGTACTGATTTGTGAGTGGTTCTGATTCTCTCTGCTGAGCTAGGTTGAGTCAGCACCCCCTGCTCAGCTGGGAATGACTGTGTGGATGTGGGTGGGTGGACTGGGGGGGGTCAGCTTCAATCAGCCGAGCCCCCGCCCCCCCGTCGAGCATATTCAGCTTTACTCATCGGTGACTGAACAGCATCAGGCTTGAACTGCAGAAAGTAAAATGAATGGTTTTTCATGCATATTATATATGTTTATGTAGATGGTGTCTGTGTTCTCAGGGAGTGTTTTGTGAGTTCGGCGCTTATTGCTTTACATGTTGCATTCTCAGGGAAGGGCTGCACACTTCTGCAGGTACTAAACACGTCCAGGTGTGACCTCAGCTCTGTTACAAATGCGCTGTCACTGTTATGTTAATTCGGCAGTGTTGGGCCTCCCCAGGTTACATACCTATGGCCTGTGCCAAGGCAATTACCACCTCCTGGCAGGTGGTGACCTCGGTGACCCCACAGACAACACGCTGGACACCATCCACCCACACCTTCAGCTCCATGCCAGTAGACTTCATTCCTCCATCTCATGCGCCAGGGATTTTCTGGGGTCTGGATGCCATCCTGGGGAGAGGGGATCAGGGGGTGTTACCATGGGATACACATCTCATTTGTTTAATGGACATGCAAGCTTTTGACCGCAGCCTTTGTGTTTCAGTTTGGCTCAGTCTGGATTGTTCTGGTTCAGTCTGGTTTGTCCTGGGAAATCTGGTTTGTTCTGGTTCAATCTGGTTTGTTCTGGTAAATCTGGTTTACTCTAGTTTAGGTCTGGTTTGTTCTGGTTCAGTCTGGTTTTATCTCGTTCAGTCTGCCTAAAAGCATGACTGGACAATCTTGACTGCTGAGTGCTGAGTCTGAAAAAGCAGCTAACTAAGTTCAAATAGAACACGTCATTTTCAACACTGTTATATTCTCACAAACTGCTTGGAAAGAAGGTATGTAGGAGTGACCGATCAGTTAATCAACTTATTGCATTATTTTCATATTTCCACCCCCAGCACACTGCCTTGCATGGTGGATGGTGAACACGTTCCGCACCCCTCCCCCATACAGGATGTGCATGTTTTTCTTTCCTTACTGTAATTATTGATGACTCTGTTTATAGATCCAATTTAATAACACTGCACTGGCTGTGTTGCCTAAATGATATTGAGCCATTGTTTTATTTACAGCCATGGTGGACGTGTGCTGACTTCCTGCAGGGTGGCGGGCGGGTCGTGGTGCTGAGCGTGGGATCCTGAATCCACGCTTCATTGCACAGGCAGACACGTCCACACGTTTCCTGCCACGTTATGCTCAGGGAGGGCCCCGGCACCTTGGAGCCGGTCCTGGGAAGTACGTCAGGGTACCCATCACGGAGCACACACGCATGCACACGCTCACTCGAGTTGGAGTCGTTTCAAATCCACAGAGGCACCTTGCTGCTGAGGGCAGACGCGGTCACATGGAATTACACGGGATGGGACGTTGTCCTGTAGGGTAGGGTAATACTAGTCCACGCTGTTTCAAAACCAGTACCATATGTAGTCAGGCCCTTTGCACAAAAGACACTGGTTTAACTCCCTAAAAAATCTTTATCGTCGACCTTTCTAGCCGCATGCTTCGTTTGTTTTGTTTAATGCAGAATCAATATATAGACGTAAATATAAAATTATATCCAGTCATTTGACATCCAGAAGCACAACTAATTATTTTGAACATTTGGAACTGGCTGATCAAGCAAGATCCCTAGAAACTGATGAAAAAGGCAAACAATATTTCACAGTGTTGAGTTTCCAGGAGGAACAGGTCTGGCTGGAGCACGTAAGTGGGCAGCCGTTTAGAGGGCTGAGTAAAGTATGCCTCACTTGTGACGTAACGAGTTCCAAAACCCTATGCGTGAATTAGTCACGTGGCAAACACGAGATCGTGTCCTCAGTCTTGGACATCATCTTCTCTGGCATGTACCTCACATGAACCATAAGGTACAACTGGAAAAAAAAAACACACATACTTGCACTTGCTCAGATTAATTTAAGGTGCCAAAGTCCGGTAGTGAAAGCAGCGGTTCTGCGTGGCCCCACCCACTTTGCCTAGTGTAGCAGGGTGGGGTTGGTTGCTAAGCTTGTGCTAATCGTCAAGCGTCTATTTTAGGAGCGATGCTAAAAAAAAAAGTCCAGGCAAGGTGCGAACAGTTGGTTGTTGAGGAGGAATCCAGCCAGGGAGGGAGGAAGGGAGCAGGTGGTGTTTGTGCTGATCCCCCCCTCCCAACTTCGTGCCACATGCTTGGAGGGGATGGGTGAGGGGGTGGTGGACACAGGCAGCTCACTGCCAAGACGCAGTCCTGTCCCGTAGTCTGCCAAGACTGTACAGGAATTCTGCTGCGTGCCTCTGACAATTAAGAAGATGAGTCATAACGTCATAACAGTATCGTGACAGCAATTTTCTTCATTACAAACGAGAGCAATGAGACGTGCTGAGTTATGGAAAGCAGCGTGACGCGTGGGACCAGGGCGACCCCTAGGGGCAGCCCTTTCTTGCTACTCTGAGCCCTTGTCATTTCAATCTGACATCCGCCTGTTTGTTTCCTCAGCCCTACAGAGGAACCGGAGCCAACATCTTATTAGCAACACCCGTGATTTCTTTATTGTGCCTGTCAGGAGCGACGCCGTGTGACTTCTCCCTGGGTGTGGCTCTCTTTGTCGACCCCTGCTGGAATCCTGCTCCATAGCTCTGTATAGTGAGAAGCGGAAGGTGCTGTCCGGCCTCTTCCAGAGCTGCACGGACCTGGCACTGACGGCTGCCATAATGCCCATGCTCCTCTCTTGGCAAGGACCTGTGCATATCAGCCTTAGCGTGGGCACACACACACACACACACACACACACACACACAGAGCAAAAGCTTGAAATGCCAGGGCAGTGCACTGGTACACCCCCACAAGCACACATAAGGACCATCTCTCAGCACCATTCCTGAGAGGAGATTATAAACCCACACGTGCACCAAGGCACACGGGCCTTCAGTGTTATAGAAACACAAAGACAGGATCTTAAGTCAGTACTCCATCCGCCCATTTTATCTTGTCCTGTCTTATTGGGTTCTCCTTCACCCTGTAAAGCACCAAGCCTGCTTATTACAGCCAGCATCAGCCAGCCTACCTCATGGGCTGCTAAGGGTTGGAGGACCAGAAGCTGCCTTAAGAAAGAACCTTCATGCCTCCTCTTAAGGTTCATACAGATTCCATGAAGATATGACATCTTTAGCGTGCGTCTTGGCATATCGTGGAATTTGTTTTGCGAGATAAAACGAGATGGTATGTAAATACCATTTTAATATTGCAGGGCACCTATAAATATTGTGATTTACTGTGTAGATAAGGCTGAACCTGCTTCTGTTATTGTTTTGTGGGAGTTTGGGTGAGAAGGTCACACAGAAGGAGAATGTTCACATTCGGTATTCTGGTACTGTATGTCTGTGCAACGAGATACAGAAACATGAGAAGACAGCTGAGCCTCTCACTCATTTCACAGCCTCTTTTCCGACAGAACCCCCCCCACACACACACACACCCTTACCCAGCCTCCGCCTCATGGCACTTTCCCACCCGTCACAGGTGAGGAAGGTGTGACATTGATGATGGAGGGCGCCGACACAATTACCCGTAAGTATGAGATCTGTAGAAGTCAGCCGCTAATAATCCACCTAATTTATTCTAATTATCTTAATGCTTTGAAGGTCTTCATGGTGGAAAAAAAGAACAAAATTGTCAGTTTCTCCTCCGTGCAGAAATATTTAAACTTATATTAATGATGCTCGATTTAGCAATGCTCCTCCAGGTAACCAGCCAATTTACTGAGAGACCTGGGGTTAGCCATGTATAAAAATCACAGACGTTTACCAAGTCAGAAAAAGAATGTAAAAAAATCACATTACTGGAAATAAAAGTGGAAAATTTGCACTCCTTTCCCATGTTCTCCCTCAAACGGCACCACCAGCTGTGAACCACGCTGCTGCACTACCTGCTGTGCCCAGAGGGGGCGCTGTCTCCAGAGATGCTGTACTGCCTCAATCGCATTCTGGGACTGGATGGATCCTGCCATCTGCTATATTTGAAAGTAACACTTTGTTTGTTCCTTGGAAGTGTTTTGGAGTTGGGCCATTTAAGAATTCAGCGAGCTCATATTTTTTCCTGAGACCTAATGAATTGTGCAGGGAGTTTGTAAACACCATTGTCTTCTCCTCTTGCCACTTCCTGCAAAATCAGGCACAATGAGGCTGTTAATGTCACCATGGCCAGCACCCACCAGTCACACACAGCGAGCATGTGTGTAAGTGTGTGCGGTCCTTAACGACCCGTTAAGCTAATACAAAGCGGCTCAAAACTTGGCACGTTCTTTTTTCCCTTTTAAAGACTGCTGACTCTGACAACGCTGATTCAGTTAGGAATATAAGCTGGTTGTGTTAGATTCAGAATAAAAGCAGAGAAGCTTTTTAATGACAGTACAAATGTCTGTATTGAGAACTAATAGCCAACCCCGCCAATACACACACACACACACACACACACACACACACACACACACACCACTATTATTCTTGATTCATGATAATGTTCAGCCTCAGCATTTAATGGCTATGGACAAGAGAATCGTCGCCACGGTAAAATCATTCTTTAGTGCAACTCTGGTACTGTAGAAACAGGAGAGCCTGTTTGCTGAGGTCACCTGACTGCATACATGCACAGAGAGCAGTCCAGAATGATTTGGACTGTATTCCATCCAAGGCTTGTCCTACTCCAAAGAGTGAGCTCTTTTCTGCAATGCCGTGGGTTTACCTCTGTGGGCTGGAGCTGCCTGCTGGCTTGCTTTACTTGATCAGAGTACCCCTCTGACAAACACACACACACACACACACACACACACAGACACACGCTCATACACTCAAAGAGTCCTCACTCCACAGACAGGAAACCTTGTTGATGATTCAGGAGTCTTTGGAAACACTCCCCTCATATCCTGGGGGGGGTGGGGGTGTATTTTTGACAACCTAGGTCCCTGATGCACTTTACGGTGCCATGCACATGGGATGCAGTCCTTACTTTGTCACTGTCCTTCCTCAAAGTCCCCTACAAAGTCCCTCATGAATGAACCGTACATTGGCACTACGACCCTACGCAGGCGCCCCACGTCTGCAGTGTTGTACTGCCTGAGTATACCTGTACTCATTTACACACATCTCCTCCAGGGCATTTCTGTCTACTTTGCTGCCAGAGGACATCTTTCCAAAGGCCAGCTCGAAGCCCTCCCAAGCCCTTGTGTGCTGCTGCTGACTGTAGACTCAATTTTATGCTCCAGTTAAGTAAGTCAGTCATTTCCTCAACATTGATTGTTCAGTCGACGATAATTAAATGGATTCAATTAATAATTTAACATTTCCGATCAAGTAATAGTGAGCTTAGCTGGTGCAATTTAATAAAAAAAAAAAGCAGAATCATGCAGTTTCTTGCACGTGATTGAACAATGTCTATGGGGCGGGGTATTGGGCAGTCAGCAGCGAAGAGCCGTACCGAACACCAACTGTGGCGTTTGATGTGTTTGTAGCAGAGTGATACAGAATAAGAAAACGGTAAAACAGCAGTAGGGGTCACACCGTAAAAGGATTATGGGATTGTGGGACATGGGGTGACCTGTTGCCTTACTGACCGATTTCGGGGAAAAGAATGCTCGTGATTGGCCTGGAGTCTGGCACAGAAAGGTCAGTGACCTGGTGTAGTGCCTGGGTGTGGGATGGCAGGATATAATGGGGGAGGGGGGGCATGCCGAAAACAGCTGGGGTGGGGCTTCCAAACAGTATGCGCTCCAGTCAGCGGGGGGGTCTGGGTGCAGTGCTGCTCTCCGTAAAACAGCTGACATCTCCAAAAATGTGCAACAACTGCAAACAGCCTCTTAAATGTGCACTTTGCGTGTTTGTGTTTATCTCAAGGACATCAGTTATAGTTTTCTGTCACTGTGAAGTGCTGTGCATGAACGTGCATGGCTGAGACGCCTGCTTACAGCCATAAACACCCCTGTCACGGCCTTAAAAGGAAAACTTTCCTTTTTTTGTCAAGCAAAAACATCTTTCAGCCAAGGCCTTCAAAAGCTGCAATTAGCGGGAGAGTAACGTTACTTTAGAAACCATAAGTCCGCAGTTTTTCTCTCCTTTTTAGCTCCATTTTATTTGTCACGCTCCTGCCAGTGTAAGTGTGTGTGTGTGTGTGTGTGTGTGTGAGCCTGTGTGTTCTGTTCAGTCTGCAACTTACTTTAATAAAGTGAGCATTTAGCCAGACGTTCCAGAGTTTAGAAAAGGACCAGACTGCGCTAGATTGCACTGACTGCTCCTGAAGACACAGACAAGAGGAGGAAATTACACACATCACCTCCGAGTTTGTGTGAGGAAGTTCCTCTAGTCCAAGTATTCCAGCACAGATTTAAACCACAAGGCAACTTTCACACCTGTCTAGCTTCATAAGAACAAACAAGGAAAACTGCTCAGATGTGTTTGTATATCGCTGCCAAATACCCACAACAACTCACCGAGCAAAATGAGTAAACACGCGGAAGTCTACGGACGAGGAAATCAGGGAGTCTGACAGAATTTGTGTTTTAACTTGCAAGTATCTAAGTAACCGTTGCTTATAAAAACTGCCGCTAGGTTTGGGCCGAGTAAAACTCAGTGTTGAATAATTCTCTAAGGGGGTCACACAATTTTATTTAATCCCATAAAATTCTGTCAACAACTTTTGTTTTTAGCGGTTTATCCCACCCACCCTCAAGCAGCCAGCAAGGGTGACTGTTCCCCCCATTTGGACACAAACAGGAAACAGATGTACCGTTAGGCAGGAAGGCGGACAGCGGGGGCGGGGTGGGGGGGAGGTGATTTCTCTCCGAGTGACTGAGCGTAATCAGAGAAGGGACAAGGACATGCACTTCTGCGTGCGATTACCAAGTAATAAACACACACTTGCATTAGTAATGCGTTTCATATCTCTTACACGCATTTTCCCAGGTCCCTACCAGCTACATTGTAGAACAGTAACGGCTCCAGAGTCAGGATACACAGGTTCCTACAATTAGTGTTTTCTCACACACACACACACACGCACACACACACACAACATGACCAGTGTCAGATACAGTGGAGGAAATCTGTTTAGAAGTCAGTTGGCTTGTGGGCATCGACTTACTGAATTACAAGAAGTGTCTGATTCTGATTTAACTGATAGATTACTGATAATTTTTAAATTTTAGTATTAGGTTAGCCCAGTAGTCTAGCTGTGTTGTACTGTGAGTTTGTAAATGTTCTTGATCCCTGAGAATCATACATGCATATAAGAATTTCACTCAGTCCTTCTGCATGTGTCAGTAAATCAGAATCAGTAGAATTCTAATAATTTTACAAGACTTAGTTGCAGCCATCTTAAATCTGGAACCATGACCAAATGACAGTTAATTTGGTTAATTGACTTCAGCTAACTTTACTCCAGGGATGTTATGAAATCAGAATGATTTGAAAGTCCTATGATTTTAATGGGTTTCTGCTACACGCGTGTGGATCTGAGATTGATAACACGTCATTTTTTCCAGGGTGAACTCAGAACACAGGTTTCCTCTTCTGGCCAAAGTGTTTTTTTTTCCGAGAAGTTCCAACGTCTGCAGGCTGCGTAGGGAAATGAGTCACACACACACACACACACACACACACGCACACACACACACACACATACACACATAGTATACACAAAGTTAAAACACACACAGACTCATACATATACATGAACCCATATACACATGTGTACACACATGTATACACACATGCTCTCTCTCTCACACACACACACACACACACACACACACACACGTGTACACACACATGGTCACACACACGCACGCACACATGCACACATGTACGCACACATGCTCGCACACACACACACACACACATGCACACACGCGCACACACACATGCAAACACACACGGCCTGAGGAGATGGCCAGACCACATGCACGCTCCCTGTGCCAGCTTCTGAGCCACAGATCGTTATCTGAAGCTGTAAACTGGGATTCTGCCTGATGCCTCAGCCAGCATCGCCAACCACAGCAAAGTATGCTGGGAAGGTTGAGCACGATCCGTATGACGCACTCTGATCAATGTGGAAAACCTGCCATCAAGCTGCATACCTTTTGTTTTCCATTGTCACATAAAAGCCCTGGTGTAGGAGAGTCACCGTCCTCCCTGTCTAGACAGGTCTGGAGGGCTACACAGGCCACTCATTCAACTTTGGCGTGTGTTCTAGGGGAGGGGGGTTGGGCAGTTTGGCGGATTCAGCCTGGTGACGCAAGTGAAACATTAAAATTCTGTTTCACAGTGTCGCTTTGGTGAACTTGCACCTCAGGTTTCAGCCCAAAAATCAAGCATTGAAAAGAAAAAATATGTAGAATACTGCCCCCCCCCACCTCATGTGGTGCTGAAATGGTACCGAACAGATTCTCTTACAGGTTTTTTGCTACAAGGTTGGTCATCCCCCTAAAAGCAAAGCCGAGCTGGGTCTCTCCTTGATCCGGTTGACTCTGGGTCTCAATCTGCCGTTCCACTGAACCCACGACTGCAGGAGAACGTAATCAGAACCGAGAAAAGCTTCTAATCAGCGCTGGAATGGGATTAAAGAAAAGGCCTTTTGTGGGCCCAGGTGATGGGGGAGCCACAGGAATCCCATCTGTTAATTCTGGAACAAGCCCCACCTGTATAGAACTGCCTCCACCATTACTCCGGCCTCGGGAAGTCTCCTCCTGCTACAACCCAGTGGGCATCAGAACCCCCCCTCTGTGGTCACACTGTTTAATGCGCCCCCAACCATCTGGGAATGTTTATTACCTCTGGTCACCCCTGCTTCTCTCATTGCAACCAATGGTTCAGCCTGGCACTGTTCTAATACTATATATATGGGATACTCTATATAGGGCTCAATGGGTAGAACATTAGGCTGGGATGCAGAAGTCTTTTGGTTCGAACCCCAGCCCAGCTACCAGGTGCGTCCTTGAGCAAGACACTCAGCACTAGCTCATTTCAACACACGTGAAATGTTGTAAATCGCTTTGGATAAAAGCTTCTCCTAAATGAATAAATCATCTAAATTATACATACTAGGGATACAAATATATGTAGCAAACTTTTAAATGCTGCTCGGGAAGCAAATAACTCTGATTCCTTTACCAACAACTGACTTCAACACAAAGTCACAGGCTCACTTTATCTACTGTTCTTATTATCACAGGGGTTTTGGTTTAAGGACAGAAAGTGAAGCCTTGGAAAGCACATCTTTTGGAGTTTACTGACTGAAATGCACGTTGGATACTAAATCTCAAAATCAGCAGTAAGGTTTAGCTGATAGATGTTCGGAGAGCAGTAAGACAGCCAGACAGCCTACCTTGTTCCGGCAGCAGGAACCGAAGGAGCGAGTTGCCCGTCTCACTCTCTGCGTCACATGATGCATAGTTCATCCCTGGCGATGCCATGGCAACACCTTGACTGGCTGAGGTGTGTAGAAGCCTCTTTAAACCGAGTTCTTTGACCTAATTGGTCAAGTAATCTGTGATACGGCTCATTTTAGCTTGATGAATGGTATACCTCTTGCCATAGCTCACGGTAGCATATCCGTTTCCAGCAGAAGGAGGAATAAGAGGGCTGGCTTATGCATATTGCGTAAGCATAACAGTATAAACTCAGAGTATCTTCACTGTTCCTTTGTGAGGTGGCAGCTGTGATGCGTTTCCCTGCCAAAAACGTCACGGTTTCCAAGAGTGTGCGGCAGGGTGGGTCACAGCTGTGTCGAACTGTGACAGTACACCTTCATAACACTGCTACCATCCCGTGGCCAAGATGGTGTGACATGAGTGTGTGTGTGTAGCAGAGCCATAGGTGTGTCCACGTCACTGGTCAGGGGAGCCGAGGGGATCAAAAGTGCTGTTTATGAGCACAGACCTCCTGAGTGTGAATGTCTGTCAGGGGTTTTTCAGGATCTGAAATGTGACTACAGCAATGCACCCCTCACAAGTGTGTTTTGTCAGCACAAATACACCGGGAGTGACGGACAGTCTGAGGCCAAAGACAAAGAACTCACAGCATGTGAGCGAGTAAAAAACTCATTAAAGAACTTAAAAAACATTCCAGTATTTAAACATGAATCTTTTACATACACATTCCTAAAAACTACTCGAATGTATTCAGTTTTACAATATAAATGAATGGATTCAAGAAATATTTCAGTCATGGCTGATTAGTTAAGACCTCATCTGGAGGGAAGCCAGCTTCCCTTGGCTGCCTAGAACCAGGTAATTTATCCCCGAGAACCCATGCAGTTACATAAAACAACAAAACATGAAATTAGTTCACTTTCCTGTTTCTAATTAGTGTTTAGGCCAAATCGTCGGCTTAATGAAACAGGGCACGTCTGTGCTGATGCTGAGCTGTCCTTGGTCTGCTTTTACGGGCTGATCTATCTTGTTTCCCGGTACTATGAGTAACTACAGCCTTCTTGGTTTTTTTCCTTCAATTTTTATAGCGGGAGTTTATGATACATTACAAATGACGTTTTATAATTTTTCAAGTAAAACTTGAAAAGAAGGTTTTGAGACTGGTGTTTATATACTTAATCACTCTTGTAGACCTCATTACTCTGCATTGCTGTTACTAGACCATAGTTCTGTTGTAGATCATTAGCGTTAAAAAAAACCCATAAAAAAGGATGATGATTGTGTTTTTTACATGATTTGATGGTTAGGCATTTATAACCTTGGCTAAATTGTAGCTTTTCCCCCATCAATTCTGGAGTGAAGGGATAATAACACTATTACCGTACATATTAGCTTCTAGAACTGTGTCAAGCTGTGTTTTCTTACCCACCATTTATTATTGTTTTTTTTTTAGCTATGCTGCTTCCTGGTGGTTTTGTGTAGAAACAAGGTAGCGAAAAAACCACGTTAAACTGAAAAGTTTTGATTATTAACTGGGAGGATATTTTAAAAGGTACAGCTGGAGAACCAACACTGGGCAATACTGGTGCTCATTAGAATCCCTGTCAGCCAATCACAATGCGAGGTCATGACAAACGGTGGTATAACTCCGCTCCATTCGCTGACCTTAAATGTGACTGTAAATGACTAACTCTGCAGACAGCAGCCCAAGTTCATTGTAAGACTTGGCACATTTTCCTGCTGAAAAAATGTATTAAACAGTATTAACAATAAATGAATGAATATTGCAGTCCTGGACAACACGTCTGATGAGGTTATGACATTTCAGGTGCAGCTCGTTAGGGGCTCGTCTTGTTACGGCACCTGGAAACCATTATGGAAACTCACAGGGTCTGTGGGTCGTTACTCAGGCTGACTTTCTGGGTAGCAGTATGGTGATGGTGTTGCTAAGATTAGCACCTAATTTTTTGGAGATTTAAACTTTATTTTTACTGGAGAGCCGTTACTGGGCTCCTGAGGAATCGTGACACAGTGTTGGCGTTTTTGCTCACCATCTGAATAAGGGTTGGCGAGGAGAGTGGCATGTCGTCTCAGCAGTCTCATGTTCTACTCTAAGCGTGCCTCTTTGTACAGATGCCGCTCTTGCTTGTAGCAAACGGCACTGAATCACGCTGGATTTTACCGGCACACTTACTTAATGTGCGACCTCGCCTTATGTCGATAGCTGTCGGACAACAATAAAGCCCCTTATCGTCTTGTCCACCTTGTTTCCTGCTTGGTAAGTTCAGTCTTTCACTTTGTTCTCAGATAAGAAATTCCAGCAACAAGGCCATTAAACACACAAATGT
Source organism: Chitala chitala (assembly GCA_025773905.1). Classification (NCBI taxonomy): domain Eukaryota; kingdom Metazoa; phylum Chordata; class Actinopteri; order Osteoglossiformes; family Notopteridae; genus Chitala; species Chitala chitala. The sequence goes on from JABJVR010046369.1 coordinate 11,963, forward strand.
AAATAATAATAATAACAGGGCTGGATAGATACATTGTGTTCAGGGACAGAGAGCCACATGATGAGGTTCATGCCCAGAACAGTACAGTTCCTGCCAGTGCCAACAATACACAGTCTTATGAGGGTTTATGAAGCCATTGCATAAGACCGTGACATCCCTTGTTTTATTTTAAGTTAATCTTCAAAGCACCATTACTGTTCTTGCAGGGCTAATTACTGTGCATAACTCTTGTTGCCACAAGATGCAAAGCTGTCCTAAAGTCTGACACTATTTCCTGCAATATCATGTCACTGTCGAACAGAAGGTGCTCCTCATCTGACTAGACTTTGGATCAGATGAAAGTAGAAATTGTCTTTATGATGACGTGGGTGTCGTGTGGCCAGAGTATGGGATGTTAACTACCCGAGTACATCTAATCATGAAAGCAATCTAATTAGGCTGGTGTAGATGAAGGCATGATGCATGGTAATGTTTCCCTGGTAAGCTAACTGAACCTAGACCATGAAGTGCACATCAGAGAAGACCTGTAGCACCTAAAAGGGAGCCAGGGGCTACACTTGGAGTACCAACACCAGCTGTCTGCAGGTGACAGCAGGGGCCGGGACAGGGTTTAGCGAAAGATCAAATGGTGGACCCGCACAATAAAAGGGAAAGGGGTTTGTTTTTTTTTTTTCTGGCAACCTCAGTGCAGAATCTGCAGTGCAGACTCACAAAAGCTCTGTCGTCATGGTGGTAACCATGGCGACGGAGCATAAAGTATGCTGAGGAAGGTGCGAGAGAGAGAGTACAGTGGATAACGCAAACACCTGCTGATGATGCTGGCCTCAGGTGGGTTTTCTCTTGGAGTTTGCGAGGCAGCGTGATTTACACATAATATTACTGTGTGCAAGAGTGTTGTTTTTAAAGCCTCGTGAGAACCCAGTCATTCCTGTCTTAAACGTTTTGGAAGGTTCAGCTCAAGCACTTCAATCAGGAAGAAGCAGGAACTCTTAAACGTTTAAAAAGTAGAAAGGAAAATGGCACAACAGAACAGTGCCTGTATCCAGATTATGTTTTCATCTCAATAGCAGGAAATGATGTCAGGGTGTGCTGGCAACTGCTGTCCCATCATGCAACACGGGACCCAAATCCACACAGGCCACTCTGGGGGGCGGGGAGGGGCAGTTACCAGCATAAGTGACCGCCTAGCCACCTGAGGACAGTGGGCTGCATCAGAACAGCTGGGTTCTGGAACAAGTAGAAGAGGGAGGAGGTCTGCTTCAGATCCACCATCGAGCTTTACGTTAAGACTGAAACTGTGCCTCTCGCTTCTCAAAGGACAACCGTCAGTCCAACAGAATGCGTGTGTGGCTTTTCTCTGACATTCTCTGACAAATTTCAGATGAGGAATATAGTGAAGCACTTTATCGTCCCTGTTGCATGAGGAACACTAGAACTTCACCCATACAGAATTTTGCCAGATGCGACACTGAATGGCTTGGCTGTAAAATCACTGGTCTGCATTAGTGGCACACAACCATAGCCAAGTGTGTAGATTGTCTTTACTCACTGGCACCAGTTTAATCAACCTTGCTAACCTTTTTTCATCTAATGAACTCTTTTCTAAAAAGACCATGGAGCCAAAGAATGTCTCTTACTCATTAATTAACGTCTGACTCCTGGAAGAAAAAAAAAAACGCTTGTGGTACCAGAACTGATTTTCGTACAGCTAAGTTCTAAGGTTCTTCCTTAATATTTGTTTTGATATCAGTGGGCTCTACTGCTAATTATGAAAAACTTTGAATGAGAGGAACAAAGTCTCGTCTTTACCAAGAGCTTTTTATAGTCTCACGGTTTCAAGTACATCAGTTCAGTCACAAAAGTCGCGCGTTTCTGTAAATAGTTTTACGTCAGGAATTAATCAAGCCTGCAAGCCAGTATATGAAATAATAAATTAGTGTCACTAAACATTTTATGAACAATTAATACTATTAGTAATAAAATGAAAACCTTCCACGACCTTCGCAGATGAGAAATTAGGCTGGTCTATAGTATGGACTCCCTACAGCTCGCTGGAAAATAAATTTCCGTCACTACTGAGAGCAGGAGCACGCTGTGATGAGATGTGTCACAGAAACTTTTTCTTTCATTCAATTTAATTTCTTTCATTTTAATTCTCACGCATTATTTCATTAACGACATGGCTAAATCACAAAGCGTTCTGAAAAATAGCACTTTAACATGACTGGAACCTGCTGCTCATAGTAAATCACATCAGGCTGCAACTCTATCTCCATCATTTCCAATAAAGTCGCTTCATCATGCATAATATGCAAGGAAACCTCTAACGAGCTGTCATGTGCGTTCAGTTTTACGGGGCGCTCTGTTAATACAGTTCACAGATGCCAGTCCACAGTTCGGAGACTTTACATCGTTACATATAAACTTTTCCAGTCAGTTTTGATCGGGCGACGCGCCGAATAGATGCTCGCCTTATGTGGCTGCAGCGCCTGTTTTACAACACGAGTTAAGGCAGAAAGATGCACAGAAGAGCGGCTGAACCGCACGAGCGGTAAGATCGCTGCGGACTTGGCGTACTTACACAGAAGTGCTCCTACACACACACACACAAACACACACACACACACACACACACACACACTTCTGTAACTGGGCTTCAGTGACTGATTCAACAGCGCAAGCCTTTAACCGTAATGAATTCACCTATCGCAAACTCAGCGAGTTTCCAAAGTAATACAAATTTCGGCATGTTTTTTATACAATATATTTGTAACATATAAAAAAAATATTTCTAAGGACTCAAAAACATGTTTGTTAACTGGTTTACTGATCTGATTATACATAAAGAAGTTAAAGAACAGAGGTACAAGAACAGCGTACAAAACAGACAAAAATATACACATTAGGCGTGATAAACTGAGACTTGCACACGTGTGTGGATAGTAAATCAAAGTAGGACACATTATTAAAACGAGTTCATTTCTTTATTTTTATTTTGCTATACGCAAATTCCAGTTTAATCTCATGATGTTTTTTCTCTAAAATAATTTTCCAGTGTCATCTGCTTTCTACTTTCACCCCTGGTATGAGATGCTCTTCTCGTCTGCTTTCTTGGTTAAACTACACTTTTTAAGAGGAATCAAATATGGACAAAAATGTCTTACCTTATTCACTATCGTGCAGCCGAGAAATTGCGCTCCTATGGAAGTCAGCCCACAATGTCGAGGAGCGCCGATGCTCCACTGACAAAGTTCACTGATGCCAGCGTGCGATCACTTGTGTGCCCGGCGCTTGCTGCAGTGTGTGTGTGTGTGCGCGCGCGCGTGCGCGCGCGTGTGTGTGTGTGTGTGTATATACTACGTACGATCGTCCCAGCCTGTAAAATACATTGTATCGGAACTGGGACAACGCAAAGCATTATGGACCCTTTAAAGCTGCAATGCTGGCTCTATGGGCAGCTTCTGAATCAAACCTTCCGCTACAAGAAGAATCCTCGGAACTCCTTGTTTGTACGACAGACTACAAAAGGGCTGGAGGAGAAGTGCGCTGTATTAATTACCGAGTATTAACTTCATTTTCCACCTTGCGCCTGATTTTACTGGTGCTTTCAGACGCGGTTGTAAATGAGCGCTTCCATGTGGACAGATTCGGATACATAACGCTGTAATGCATCGTATTCACGATGTGCAACAAGACCTTTGCCAAAAACCGAAACTTGAACCATTATTGCTTTTTTTGGTAAACCTAGAAAATACATGTCGAGCTCGGCACCTAGTTTTCTGTTCAGGATTTCAGCTGTGTGCCACTGTACATTTAGTAAAATTTACTTTAATCGGGAAATAAATATGTGTAAGCGTACTGTCGTGGCATTGTAACTGGGCACTGGAATGATATGTTCAAGTTTCTATTATTATTATTATTATTATTATTATTATTATTATTATTATCGGTTCTATTGCAATAAAAACTGTTGTACTTGAGCTCAGATTTTATTGGTCGCATACAAAGATTACCAAAAGGTTTGTTGAAATGGTTGGAGTGGAATGAACGCAGTCCTGTCCTGTTATTTAACTGGTCTTGATGAATGATTTTGGGGGGAGGCGTGTTACTGACTTTCTGGTCCGTCCGCTTTTTGGGAGAGCTTCACTCGCAGGGCGCCTATCCATGGCAACCGCAAACAAACCCGTGCTGCAGGTCAAATCCAGACCGGTGCAGGATCGAGACCTGGTCGGAGTAGCAGACGACGATACTGCGCTCAGCGTACATGCAAATTCGGTATTCGCGAGAGAACACGTTTTCGCCACATTTTGGTAAGATTAGTATTAAAAGCCGCACGAACCAATGTGTTGGGCTTATTTTAAAATGGGATTTATTTAATGGCATTCTAGCGAAAAGCTATTTCTCATGATAAGTTAATTAAGAAAAGTCTTGAGTTTAACTTAAATTGAGTTCTTAAGAATGGACAAGTGACAAATTTTGGAAAAAACACTGTGTACATGAGCACTAGTATTCACAATATTTGTTTGGGGTAGTGATTTTATTTTGAAGTTACATTAAGGTGAAGCTGGAATGCATTAACAACGGCAAAACAACGAACTCCGTGTTTATAATTTGAATGATGCGGTTCGATTTCCGTCATTATCCATCAGATCAGGAAATCACATTAAATAATTTTCGCAGAGGTTACTAGGGGAAGTTTAGTCTTTCTTACAATAAATACACTTGATCACATTAAAAAAAACCTGCTCGAAGCTCTTAAATCAGGCCAAATATATGAGAGTATTGTTTCGGCCAGCACTGATTTTTGGATAGTATTCATTCCAGAAATAACATGACTGATAATGGGTTTTGAACTCGGCTTAGAGAAGTCAGGGCGCCTTACAATATTTGTCTTTGCGGCCAGTATGGTTTTGGAAACATTTCTGTAGTTGTTTACCTGGGTTGACCGTCATGGAAAGCGGTGCGAATTTTTGTGCCTTTAAGTATTTAGGACACGAAGCTCATCCGACAATTGCGTGTCTGTGCAGGAAAATAATTTTAAGAGGTCCCCGCAACAAGAAAGCACCACAAGTGAAACGCAGCTCCTGCCATGCAGCTGAAAGCAATGTGCGGTACTTCTGCTGCTGCTGGAATCACGTTCTGTGCTCTCCAGTTAACGGGTCCTTTTTAAATTAAAGACAATGTGTTCATGGCTTATGCTTTCACGCGTTATGTTATTCCACAGTTTACTGCAGGTTTGTTTGTTTGTTTGCACGTTTGTTTGTTTGTTTACTCTCTGCCGCGGACCTACCAGGTCTCTTCTGTAGAACATCGCTTTATACCGGTGACTTGTACCCCCCCCCCTCCAATAACAGCTCATTAGCTGGGAAATGCAGATGAAAGATGTCTGACATCACTACCTCTGCTGATATACTGGGAAATTTTAACCGTAAAAGTAATGTTGCACTTCTTTATTTTATAGTTTTAGCATTTCAAAGTACTTATTTTTGTCAATGGTTAGAATAAATTTAGAAATACTTGACTTTGCCTGTTACTAGAATTAATGCTAAAATCGGAGAGGTTACGCTTTTTCACGGTTTCCTTTTGTTTGCTTTTTTACTGTATCGCAGCGAGCTCTTTAATTCGGTCATCTCGTTGTTCAGGTCCCTGGGTCATTTGGTTAATTGGAGGCTGGTTTCGCTATAGCAACCAGCACATCCCAGGTCCTCTGCATAACACACCGAAAGACCACTGCGTGGCGACTGTGTGCTGGTGTGAGCGTTTGATGGGAAAATGAGAATTTCAACATCCACACTCCTTAGGCCGTTCAGTAAAATTCTACACTAGCAGAGTCTAATTGTTGCATAAGAGAAATCTGTTTCAGTTGCAAATATTTAGAATTTAGATTCCTTGGTGACTTTTTTTCAGTTCACACTCTGAGAATGTTTCTTATAGCCACATTTACTTGTCTTGACCGTTCCATTAAAATGCAACTCAGACAGTGTTTGAACTCGCGTAGACTTATTCCCATGAGGAACCATTAGAGAGATGTGTCCATTCCTTTAACGGTTCCCTCAGTACAGTTAGTTGTGTGCCCAGGACTTAATTCCCATGACACTTCCTGTATCTTGAATACAGACATATATCACCGTGTAGGTGCCTCAGGGCACTCCCCACCTTTTTGTAAGCACCTGACACAGACAGAAGAAAAACGAGAGGTGAACTTTGATGGACCAGACACCCTCCGTGGATGTACAAGCTCCCATCAGCAAGTCTGGTGTGTTTGGGGGTGAATGTGTCTTTCTGGCTTGACAAGCCCTTGCAATTTTGTTTTGAGAACACCTAACTTTGTGTGAACTGTAACTCCCTTGTAGGTATAGATAAGGGAAATATGGGCAGATTTACTGCAGTGTTTGCAGACCTGGAATTTACTTACAGCAGCCAGTATCAAGCAGAATTAGGAAAAAAGTGCAGAGTGCTTTGCTGTCCACAAACACGCAGCTCTCACGACTTGAAATCCCTTTCCTGAAAGATTACAGTTGTGACTTGTGTAACGAAAATCGGTCTGTAATTCAGTTTATAATTCAGAATATGGCATTTAGGACTGCTAATACCACATGTTCTGTTGTCCTCGTAATCCTCTGTGCCGAGCTTGTCACAGCATGACATTTCTACATGGCGACAAATCCTTAAATGAGCGCTGGGGCCCCTGGGGGAAGATCTCCAGCTAAAGCAGGATGCTAGGGAACTAATTACTGTAACTAGATAAGGAAAATTAGAGACTAGTCAATAAACAACATATGCCTGCCTCAGCTGTAAGGAGTTTAAGAGCCGGAATACAATGGTGGCAGTAATTAATTTTAGCCTGTTCCAGTGAAGATGTATAATGTAGAACAATATGTATTGTAGGGGAAAAATGCTAATTCAACTTGTTCCAGTATGGAACGTTGGCACTATCAGGACCCTGTTAGCATGATTCTGATGACTCTGTTACAATGGCAACAGTTGCATTGATATATTACATCATAATTGAAAGAATGTGCATTTTAGAGACAGAAGCTTGACTACTAATAGATATGTAACAGTAACGTTTATTTGCAGATCAAGTTCCTTCTCATAATACTTTGGTGATTTGTCAACGTCAGATTTTAATTTGTAAATCTCCACCAAAAACACAGAAATTTATTTAACCAAAATGTACTCTTTGATATATCCCAAGAGCTGTAGGCATGCACAGAGTATCCTACGCATAGTTTTCTCCTTCTTCTGAGAGGTAAAAATAAAAATGAGAAATTGGACACTGAAGGATTTAAAAACTAGATTAAACTTGTGAAGGGCCACAATAGCTTTCCTGATGGGGCAGACAAATACCGCCCTCTGCTGGAGAACAGCTAAGAAAGCAGTCTTGCAGAAATATGAGATTTAAGACGTTTGGTTTGAATATCCTAGCTAGTCTATTGATAAACATATCTTTTGGTTTTCGAAAAATATGACCATACTTCCTGAATTGAAATCAGACCATATTGTTTGTTTTAAATAGTTTACATGTCTTAACATATCAGTGACACTGTGCTGCTTACCTGCAGAATGGAATATGTTGTGTATTGTGTCACAGCTGTCCCCAGTTAACAGCAGAATCAGAGCATCTAGAATGTGTGACACAATAAAAATTTACAGATGCAAAGAACATTTAATTGTAGATCAATATTTACTGATGAACTCCAAAATCCATAATCCACAGATGCTGTCAGTTCACAGGCTAATAATCTAAAAATAAAAAAGACTGATTGAAACACAGATGTGGAAGGGAAAATCAGGATTAGAATATATAGGGCAAATCATCTTAAACACAGTGAACGTAGGTATAGGTTGGGTTCAGAAGACACAGACAACAACCAACCAGAAAATGGCTTGGAAAGGCACTTAAACATCAAAAGTACCTCAGGGATGAACTGGGGGAAACATGGTTTAGATGTGTAAGGTTTAATTTCAGTATTTATGGGAATGTTACCTTGACTAAAGAGGGGATGAGTGTGTAGGCAGCAGTGTGTCATATTTGGCTGTGTGGGCGATGTGTTGGCCTATGTCTGTTTGTAAACCTGAAGATGTAGAATTGCTCCAGTCCAACACACACACACATACACACACACACACACACACACACACACACACACACACAAAACTCGTCAGCACCGGCAGTGTGACATGTAGCTGCTGAGAAACCATGTGTCAGCTTGGTTGTTGAGCTGATGAATACAAATGCAGGCCAAACACAGTGGTGAAAGTTCAATGTTGAAAACTCAGTCTGATCATGGTTCTTTGGCTCATGTGATTGTTGGCTGGTTATGTTTCCTGTCTGATGGGTTTAGCATTCGCCACCACCTTGACACACTCAAATTGGATTCAGTGCCAAGAGGAACAGCACACCTGAAATGTGTGGTTGAAAAGGCCTCATTCCTCTGGTCTTTATTTATGCACGGTTGGCTGGATAGAATGTGTTGGGCCTTCGGCTGTGAAACTAATGATCTGTAACCAGCCAAATTTTAAGTCTTGTCTTGTTCGTCTTTCAGCTAATGTACACTCTGGATCATGACCTGTACCGTAACGACCTTCACTGAATGCCGATGTAGACAAGACGTTTACTGCAGAATGACATTTGGGCTGTTGTTTGTCCGCGTTATGACTTTGTGTTTGCCAACTGACGTTCAGGGTCACTGAACCAGACTGTTGGGTAACAGGGAAGACCAGCTCTCTCCTGCATTTAAAAAAGAATATCGGAGTAGCTTCTGCTGAAAATCCACCCGGACAAGAAAGTTTACTTTACGCATAACCTTCTCCACTTACAGACGCCCTAGTTGCCAACTTTCATAGATACACCAAACAAGGCTGTGTTTGTGTCGCAGTTATAAATGATGACACTAATCCCAATTACAACTCCCAGACATGTTGGTGTTACCACTGTTTGTGATCTAGGTGATCATAACTTTAAGCATGGTGCCATTTATTTTTTACTGTATTTAACTATTTAAAGTGCATAGTATTGTAATCAGAACCACTAAATGAGATGCGTGGAGGTGTGGTCAGACTGATCATGTGACGGTGTGTCCGCAGGGTCTGAGATGCTGGGGTTCTCTGCAGTCCGCTTGCTTTCCTGAGTCCTGCGGTAACAGGATCATTAGTGTTAACATTTGCAGGCACAGCACCTGCCTTAGGCTATACATTTATTTTACCACAGTGGTACCAACACAGTGATAATAAACCTTCTCCAAATAATTAGATTTGTGGACAAATCTAATGCCATTTGTCAACAAAGGCTGGCTAATTTACTTCATTCTATCTGTTCTCCTTTGCTGCAGGTTACACATTAATGCTCAAGTCCACAGACATTGGGCACAGAAATTTCAGATTTAATAAATTGGTAATCAAATGAATTCAATGTGCTGTTTGGTTACAGAGCCAGAACAAATAGCAAGTAGCTGTTTAGTGACACACTGACTCTCAACACAGCTGCAAGCTTACAGTACAGAGGAACACCTGCTGATGGACACGCATATAGGTGTGAATACACATTTGTCATTCAGTCGATTTATCGTTCATTAGTACACGCTCTCTGTGTCTCAGACACACACACACACACACACACACACACACACACATAGGAGAACAGATAGACTGTCTTGTTCTTCTTTCTTTGTAGGGTCCGAATGCCTTAACAGAATTTTCTCACAACGTGTAAATGACGTGCAGATGTTTAGTCACAACAAACACTGGTAAATAAAGCCAGGAAGGGTTTAAGGTTTCCTACATACACAGTGTAGACTGGCACACATTACAAAGTGTGTAATGAGGATTAGCAGTGTGTGCGTATCTCCATGTGTCCTCTCCCTTTGTCTCTCACTCGAAGCAGCTGCCTGGTTGTGAACTCACTGACGCACCTATATAGGCTGGACAGACCAGTTCATGCCAGAGATAGCCAGCGCCCAAGGCCAGATGGGTAATGGTCATTGTATTGCCTGTTCTTCTACAAATGTGTCAGGCATGATGCACACAGATCCTGTCACCTGTCTGATAAACACACCTAGCACCATTCATGCAGATGCATTTGGTTGTATCTGGTTGCTTTTGTTATGTGTTTTTATGGTATTCTGATTGGCTAAAATATTCTCGGAAACAGTATCATGGTTGGCTGTTATATATGCCCCTGTCAGCTGCACCTGTGGCTGTGGTACATGTTGAGAAAGAGTCTATGCTAACTCAGCTACTGAAAGATGTTCAGATGGCTATGTTAACGTAAACACCCAGTCTTTCAAGTCACAACAACACAGACGTTCTATTCCCCCGCCAGGCTCCCTGGACAAGGGCCCAGCAATGAAGGGCTGGAACATCTGGAGCTTTCTGGCAAAACAAATGAAAACAGAAGCAGCGCCATCTACTGTTCAGGAGCTGAAAAACAGGCTGTCCACAGCAAAGGAGCACAACAAAGAGTATTCTGGGCATGTCCGTTTATCTGTCTTACCTTCACATTTATACATATAGATTACATTTCCACAAACAACAGTGGCATTGTGAAACCTTACATCCAGGGTGTTAACATTCCCAAAAGCAGGGCTTTTACAAATCGCTCACATCGGTTTCAGCAATGGACTTGATTGTAATATTGCTTTTTTAACACAAACAAGATTTGGAACATGATGCTAAAGGGTTGTATGTACTGGACAGGTTCAAAGGCTCTCTTTTATTATTATTCAAACTTGTGGTCCAGTGTACACCATGGGGGATTCACAAGGCTAAGAAAATTCAGAGCACAGCTGGTGCTCAGCACAGAAAGATGCTACACTTGTACACAAACGTTTAGCCAAAGCAGCAATCTGTATACAAACACAAGCTACAAGCCAGCCCAGAGGCGTGCTGCCGCGGGTCCACACGCGCCTCAGTGCCGCGGTGCTGTGTGCCGACACAGTCCGGTGTTGAGTGCTTGCTGCTGATGGCATGACGTGCGTTGCAGTTTCACCGGGGCGTTCTGCATCGTGGAGTTGCACCCCCAGGGGCTCTTCATAAAGCTGCAAAACCAATCCAATGACGAGCTGGACATCGGGGACTTCTACCTGCAGCAAAACGTGGGGGGGCAGCCCATCCGCGAGTTCTGCTTCCCTCCCTTGAGCCTCGTCGCACCTTTGGCCTTCGTCATGGTGACGTAGTCTTCCTCTAATCGTGTTGACTTTGGACTCGTCCTATAGAGCCAGCAAACACGTGAGCACAACACACTATGTGTCTGTTAGCCAGGAAAACACACCTTCTGCTCCTTATGTAGACACACTGCACAGAGGTGTGCTTTAAAGGAATTTCGGTATATAGATATATAAAAGTGTTTTTTGTCATTATGAATTTGTGGAAATTTGGTCTCTGTAGAGAAGCATGGGTGCCATCAGGGTGCCATCGTTTTAATGACTCACAGGGTTTATGTACCTGCTGCTCCCAGCCAGTTAGTTAGAACTGAAGAAGGCTTTTGGGTGAGAGGTGAAACGTCTTCAAGAGTTCTAAGCAAGTCCAGTTGCCACTGAACAACACTTGAGATAGAGACACATAGGTTTATCAAAGACAGGTCATGCTATCATTAAATAAATGTTTAAACACTCTGTTACATTGAAACCTTTGTAAAAACGGCACACTGGCACTTGTAACTCATGCGTATGCTGATGATGGTAGACCCTACCGCTACCTGTGCCTTAATACCGGTACCCTACCTGTACCTCTGTCCTAATGTCATACCCTACCTGTGCCCTAATACCGGTACTCTTTTATATGAAGGTGTGGGCAGAGGCGTCACACAAGACCCGTCTGCCCAGAAGGAACTTCCTTTGGTCGGGACAGGAGTACCTGGGAGCAGGCCCAGACTGTACCACCATTCTGTGTCAGAAAGATGGACACGTAATATTTCTCTTTTTTTATCCTCATTACATTTTAGTTCTGATTAGCCCCAGTGTGGTACCAGGTGAGGCATATTGTTTTTGTCCACAAAACGTGTATTACAATGAAAACAACATCAACCATACATACACTAATTTGGATTTAAAATGTTTGAGAAATGTGAGTGAATTCAGCAAAGCATCATGGGTGCTAATAAAACCATTGAGCAATGCATCATGGGTGCTAATGAACCAGTGCTCTGTACATCACACCCCATACAGCAGAAGATAAAATCTAGCTACATTAATCTCTCTGCCTCCCTTCCCCTTCTCCATGTTTGTGGTGTGTGCAGGCCGTAGCTTGGTACACACCTGCTCGCTGTACCACAGATAAAGTGTCACAAAACAGGGAGGCCCCAGTGCATGATGGGAGCACTCCTAAGCTACGCCAGTCGATTGTGCCGCGCAGAGACCAGGAGACAGGCCAGGAGGTCTGCGAGGGCGTGTTCCACACCCCCCAGTGGGAAGGCAGTGCTCTGTACATCACACCCCATACAGCAGAAGATAAAATCTAGCTACATTAATCTCTCTGCCTCCCTTCCCCTTCTCCATGTTTGTGGTGTGTGCAGGCCGTAGCTTGGTACACACCTGCTCGCTGTACCACAGATAAAGTGTCACAAAACAGGGAGGCCCCAGTGCATGATGGGAGCACTCCTAAGCTACGCCAGTCGATTGTGCCGCGCAGAGACCAGGAGACAGGCCAGGAGGTCTGCGAGGGCGTGTTCCACACCCCCCAGTGGGAAGGCAGCTGCTGGTACCCAACAGCCAAAGAGCCATTTGTCCTTCTGGAATGGTTAGACTTTAGCTTGCGTTTGCTCATTTGGGACTGTATGTATTATCATGTGTAATCAGTTTACAGGGGACACTAAGCTGAAAAGATCATACCAAAAGGCATAATCCTGGGACTCTAACTCTAGGTCCTGGAAGGTCAGAAGGTCAGTTTAGGGTTGCTGACTGGCTCCAGAGCTGAAGGCCTGGACTTAGAAGCTCTGCCTCTTTCCCACCACAGGAGAAAGCGGCATTACGGCACAGTACGGAGTCCCTGGGTGGAGAGCCCTGGCTCCGTTACCCACCCAGTACACACCCAGCCCAGACCTTTGGATTTCAGAGGTGCGGGAGGAAGAACGGACCGAATTGAGCGTCTGCAGGCCCATGCTGGTAAGCATCAGCATGTTCACCCCACTTGGACCCAAAAATCAAGGTAGCCTCTGGCATCAGTGTGACTGCTGTGTGTTTGTCTGCACGTGCCCTGTCATTGTGCGTGTCTCTTTGTGCACACAGGTGGTCACCTCACAAAAACCAAAGGCCAAAAGAGGACCCATTCACTCAACATGGGTAGGTCAGGCTGCCAGTCACATTGATTAGGGGCACTGCTCTCTGTGAGGGGTACATTTGACAGACCGTTGCAGATGTGGTCCATTCATTTCTAATAACATACATATGTTAGGTTGAGCTCTTTCTCACCAACTGGTATTTATCCTTCTGCTCCATCAGCTTAATACAGGTCTGATGTTCATGAGCTCCGGCTGTCCTGGGATCCTCTGCTGTAATGATGCTAGTCTTCCTGTTCCGGAGAAGGGTCTGCCCCAATGCTCCTCCAACCACTGTAATTCACCATGGAACCAGAGGAGGCGCTGTGCTAGAAAGGCCCACTTATTCCACTTTTAGAGTTTCATTTTCAAATACTGATTTTTCTTTAAAGTCTTCAGTTACAACTGTTTTTAAAAAAGAGACATTTCAATAAATATGGTTAAAATATCAGGTAGAAAAATTATCGCAATAGCCCAATAATCTCTAATTATATTTAAATCTGAAGAACATATTGTAACGACCACTGCATGTGGTTGTGGGTAGGCTGAAATCACCATGATGTCACCCCCAGAGTCAGGACAAGAGTTTGATTTTCTCCCAGAACTAAAGACTTCAGTCTTTGGCTCGGTGGACTAATCCTTCTATCTGGTGTCCCGCGCAGGCTGCAACAACCCCCCCGTTCAAAACCCGCCTACTCCCTCAGTCTGTTACACTGATGTCTGAAGTGTGCTGAAATTGTCTGAAGTGAGATGAAATTGTTTCAACCGAGACAGGATGAGGTTGAAGCGACGGCAACGAAGGGGGTAGTGTAGTGACTGCTGCATGTGCAGTTTTTAAATTGTTTTTAATGAATTATATGTGGGACTTTTTTTAAACGTACCATATTACCATAGATAAGGGGTTCATAACCTTTTTTACCACCACCCATTTGGTAATCTACTGAAGCCTGTGGGACCCTTTTCATAATATTTTTAAATTAAAAAAATAAAATATATAACATTACAAAGGAAACCAATCGTATCAAAATAGTAAAAATATACACATCGAATCAATGTTATTATTTTTAATACGCAACACTGCTGTGAGCGAATCGGAAATCGCTCTTGATAAACGTGACGATAAAGTTCAATGACCCGCACTCGTTTCGTAACATTATAATTGACAGACCGTTGCCCAATCAAATTGTGTCTTTCTCGCGACGTCACTGCCAGTATCTTCCGGGTATATTTATAGAGCCTATTTAAACGCGAGGCTGAGCACTACAGTTTGTGTGCTAATAGTGGATACAATGAGATGAGCTTAAAATTAGTATAAATATTGAAATGGCACGTGGTAGTTTCTTCCAAGGAATGACGCAGAGTGGTCTTTGAAACCATTCTGCGCTTTCACTTACCACAAGTATTATTTAAAACGATCTTGGTGTAAAACGTGTCCACAGCCCAGAATGGGATTATACAATGAACGTCAAGCCCAAACTCACCAACGATTAATTTAATGTTGCATGCAATTTTATGCGCTCTCAATAAGCCCAGTACAATTTTTGATTAAATAAAATCCAGATGCTGCAAATCCGGATAAAGCACGTGTCACATCGATATCAGTGTTTTCTGTCATTCATAACGCATATGGTGGGTAAAAGAAAACAGTAAAAGTGTTTAATAATTGCGCTGGGGCTATGCGTCAGTCCACACCGCCCCTCCCCTTTCAGTGCTGAATAATGTGTAATTACAGAAACGACAATGGTGCAATAATCCCCTTTGCACGTCAAGAAAAGGGCAGGTAGGGAAATCACCGAGCAGGCGTGCTTTTGTCGGACCAGCTCTCCGATGTGCCTGCGTCTTCAGCGGAGTCGCGAACAGGCCCAGCGAGGACATTGAAACACTCCGGCTCCTCTAAAAGCGGCGCTCCCGCTAACTTTCCCTGCGAACACCTCTCGCACACACGGCCCTTCGAGTCGGGATCGCAAAATGCCCGAATCGTGTCGGGAAAGAGGGTTTTAAACGATCACGGCTTTTTGGGGACGCGGAACATCGGAGCCAAAAGGTAAAACTGGGGACTTAAAAAAAAAAAAAAAAAAAAATAGATGACCAACATCTTACTTTGTGTGTGGGACTACATTTGTTTCTTGCAGTTTTCGGCCGCTTTCAGTGGCTGTTTAAGTGGAGATCGGCGCTTTTGTAGGGAAATGGGGAAACGCGCCGAGCCGCCGAAGGGCTGCATTGGCCGCTGGCCTTGCAGTGCGGGGTTATGCACCGTCTGTAGCAGGCATACCTGTCCAGCCATTGATTTTCGTTTTAAAACTAAATCGGGCACATTTGCTTGTTTATAGATACAACTCAGTGTGACATATTGGTTGTAACCATGTTTCTTTTCTTACATCGGCTCTGTTTTGGGGGAGTGCACGCTTTTACCTTACGAGCACGTTTACATTGTGTTAAATCCCCATCGGTAAATGTCTCGGTACGAAACGTTTTTGTATGAACTCGTCTGAATATGTCTATATTCCCATTTATAAAGAGTTTTCGCTGTGATGTTTCGTTGATCGAGACCGCGATACAACAGCCCATCTTACTGAAGCGGAACACAACCGAGATCTGCAGCTCTTCCCCCCAAAACCTAATTTCGGTAATAAAAGTATTAAATCTGATTTTTTTTTAAGTTTATTTGCATTACAGCCCCTACTACAACTGTGCTTGGGTAACTTGCAATATTTAGTTCAATAGGCTTTGACCACGAAGGGAGAACCTGTGGGAAATATTTTGAATGAAAATACAAGTCGGATACATCTGCTTCCTGTAACACAGACGTCAGAGGGTGCAAGAAACGATGTAGCTAATTCAGATTGTGCAAAAAAGCGAATCCTATCTAATATACTGTTTTGTCTGAGACCGTAAAACGCAAGGAATCAATGTGACTTTTCATTAAAAAGCAGAACGTCAACTAGTTCTGTTCTTTGGTATACCCACCTTTTTAACTGGTTATCTTGCCCAAATATCTTTCTAAACATAGTTGTTGTTTTTTTTTTTTTTTTTTTTTTTTATAAATGTGCTACTGACCAATTGCCCTAATCGCTGTAATCGCTTGTATTGGTGCATGTGTGTGAACAGCGTTTGCGGAATGCGGCGTCTCGTCACACGTTGCGCGTTTATTTTGCACATGATGGTAAATTGGTTGAAGTTGCTGAACTGGTTAGTTTTGTTTTGACGAGCCGCAGTTTTGGCGTCAAACGTAATGGGGCGAGGTGGAGTGGCACGTTAAGACAACGAAAACGACAGCGTGTTTGCTGTTAAAGGGCTTGTCATTGGTGCCTTAGACAGATATCTAATGGGAAAACTAAGTAAGTTTCCACACTGAGATGTTAAAATGGCTCAAGTTCTGGATTTCCCCCATGCCTGTACGGGTGTGAGTTATGATAGGAGTAGAAGCCCTGCTGTTTGGTGTTCCTGCTGAAAGTCGCAGGGGAAATTCCTTTTCTACAGTTTGTGGCCATGCTTGTGTGGCCCTGATCTGGTGAGGGTCAGAGGGCAAAGGCTTGGCTGAGCAGATGGGTTGGACTGGTATGTACACAGTGCTCGGTGGTGTGGCTGCTGCCCTTTGAAACCCGGCGCCTGCAGGTGTTGGTCACCTGTACGTAGGTAACCCATGTTCCTCTTGCAGGTGAGCCATGACCGAGTACAAGCTCGTCGTGGTAGGAGCTGGTGGCGTAGGAAAGAGTGCCCTGACCATCCAACTCATCCAAAACCACTTTGTGGACGAGTATGACCCCACCATTGAGGTGAGCATCGTCCACCCGCCCAAGCTGCTGTAGTGCCAGAACTTTACAGAAAACATATTGCTGTTTATTGCAGTGGTTCCTTTGACTTGTCAGGGGCTGTAGTTGAAATGAATCACTGGCAGTCAGCTGTTAAGTGAACAGTGTTGAGCACCTTAACTTACCTGTACAGGTGTGCACGTCTCTTGTTTGCTCACCCTCGGCCCCATCCGTACTCAGGACTCGTACAGGAAGCAGGTGGTGATTGACGGCGAGACGTGTCTGCTGGACATCCTTGACACAGCGGGTCAGGAGGAGTACAGCGCCATGCGGGACCAGTATATGAGGACTGGAGAGGGCTTCCTCTGTGTCTTTGCCATCAACAACAGCAAGTCCTTTGAGGACATTCACAACTACAGGTGCCAAAAGCCCACAGGATTTTGCTGCTGGTGTAACATTTCGGGCAAAAAAAAAAAAAAAGGCCTGTTTTATTGGTAACTGTATAGTGTTATAGCTGTGTTTTTCCTCCAGGGAGCAGATTAAGCGAGTGAAGGACTCGGAAGACGTGCCCATGGTTCTGGTGGGCAACAAGTGCGACTTGCCATCTCAGACGGTGGACACAAAGCAAGCCCAGGACCTGGCGAGGAGCTACGGCATCCCCTTTATAGAGACGTCAGCCAAGACCAGACAGGTAGGCACAGCAAATGGGCTGGATGGAAACCGGTCTGGTTAGATCGGACAAGCTCAGGTTTGCTAACCAAATGGAGAGAGAGGCCTCTCTGGCAAGGAACCCGCTGTTTAAGTGGTGTTTAGGATGGGGTAGCATATGTTTTGGTTACACATCCATGCCTGGCTGCCTTGTCTTGGGGACAGGCTCACTCTGAGGTTAGACAATTCATTTGTACAGTGTAACCAGGCTCTCTGAAGATACCTTGCACCTGTTGAAATGACATGTTACTTCAAAAGTAATTTTACCCAGCAGGCCTGTTGGTGGTTTTATATGATGGAATGAAGCAGTAATGAGTGGCTGTAAAAAGAAAGACATTTAGTGCCTGGGGGGCCCCGCCCCCCCCCACCAAGACAGACGCCACACGCCCGACTTAAAAAAAAAAAAAAAAAAAAAAAAAAAAAAATAAAAAAGGAGTAGTAAACAGAAGGAAATAATATAA
>JABJVR010046390.1:0-21651 GCA_025773905.1 Chitala chitala
ATGTGGGGGTGCTTCATCATGAGCAGCAGACCCCAGCGGAGGGTGGTGGAGGTGGTCTCTGTACCTGCAGCAAAGAGATTTGCAGCTGTTTCCACCATGTTGTTCTCATGAAAGTGAGTTTTGGGGTTCTTTGCCTCCTACACAAAGAAAACAAGGAAATAACATGAGCGTAACCCAAGGCATAAAGTAGATACTAACTGTGAGATGCTCAGAGGACACTAACAAGAGAATGTGTTTCTAACAGTTGTGGTGGAACATGGACACTGAGCACATGTATTAAGTGGGAATGTGGTCTTCTCCATGGTTTCTCTCACCTCTTCCTTCTGCTTGATGAGGAACGTGTCCAGGAAGCATCTCAAATCATTGGTGTCCAGTTCTGCCTTGTGCTTCCTACACACAGTTCTAAAGTAGGCCTGGTTTTTTTTCATATTCTGTTTTATCTTGTTGAAGGGAAGAAGCAGAACTTCCATTATGGGAAACATGTTGTACAGCTGTTGGGTGATTGTTGAAGAAAAAAACATAGACCCATTAAATTAATTTGTGGTTCTCATTTCATAAAGTCACATATCCATAACAACCAACTAGGGATGTCCCGATACCAATACCACTCTGGCCCAAATGTAATGCAGATATCTCTCTGCACCATGCAGTAGTTTGGAGAGTGAAAGGCTATTTAGCTCATATTGTCGATGAAAACTGAAACAGTCTCACACCTGATCATGCAGAGAAACTTATTTTCATCAAAAAGAACTTGCCTCTCACTTCTCCAAAAAGGCTTAGTTCACCTTCTTACAAGTTGTGTGTTGTATGTTTGAGTAGTGTTGAACTTACATACATGTGAGTTACATACATGTTTTATTAACAGAAAGAAAACATCTGATTACTGTGTTTAAAGTTATTGCACTTCTCTGGTACTTGTAATTTTTTATAATAAAAATACTGCAACTGCAATATTATTAAGTACTTGTTTCAGTACTCGGTATCGACAACTCAAATGTAAGTACTTGTACTTGTACTCAGTCAGGGAAAAAGTGGTATCGGGACATCCCTACGAGCAACATACATGTGACATTCAGGGCACATAATTGTCAAGGTTTTAATTTTGAAGTTTTTCCCCAATACCCATACACATAATCATTGCATCCTTGTACTTTTGTTTACTAACAATTATCAAGGTATGGATATGTTGTGTGTGAAACCTTTTTGCTTGATCTCACAACACCAGTAACCAAAGGCATTAAACAAGATTAATTAAATGGACACTAAGATGAGCTGGAAGTTCTGAAAAGCAGCAGGGTGTCGCAAAAATCAGGTCACTGTACACAGTTAGGTTACGCTGTACACACTCTGTATGTCCTGCATGTTTGCAGGTCTATAATACTGCGGTGTTTGGAAGCATAACATGCCAGCATGTATAGATCAATATGGAAACTAAATAATTGTGTAACACTCCAGGGCAGCAAAGTTATTGCTGTCAAATCAAATGGAGGAAAATAGTCAAAATACAGGATATACATTTGAAAAATGTCATTTGTAGGGTAAGGAAGCCCCTCCCTCCCACTTTAGCAATACATCTTCCATCAACAGTTAAATGTAAACTTAGTTTTAGCATATATAAACTCAGAGAAGAAGTTTTCTAGTAAAAATTATGCATTAAAACATTAGGATTTGGGTAAGTGTATACTCAGATGTTCACTGCATACCTGCAGAAATGGCGAGGCAGCTAGACGGACAGCTTCACTGACCCGAGACTGGAGAACAAGGAACTGTGGGTCATCATACTTAAATCTGTGGCCAAACACCAGGTAACAGATGATGTTGGACACAGCTGAGTTGATGTGAACTGTGGGACTGAAGGGCTTGCCTGGAAAAGACGATGGAAAATGACTCTCATTGTAAACTGAACTGCCACAATGACGATGGAGGATGGTGTTAAGGCAGTGTACCTTGGTACCCCTGGAGAACTCCCAGCAGTCTCTGTGCCTCCTCTATGATACGGTCTTCGATGGTGCTGCGGCCCATACCGAAGTCTCTCAGTGTGCTCAGAGTGAAGCGTCTCATCGCCTTCCATGACTCCCCCCTCCCAAATAAAACACCTTCCAAAAAAGGACAACATTTGTTTACACTGTTGTGGCTTCAGAACATCAATGAAATAAGTTTGTGAGTGTAGCAGAGTAAGAATTGCTACAGAATTGTAGAATTGTAGAAGTCCGCTGATGCCAGAACCAGAATCATTAGAATTATTAGAACCCCGAGTGAGAGACTGTGAGGTCCCGGGTTTGAATCAGGGTGGGCTTGCCAACATTACATAAACTGAGGATTGAGGGACTGGATTTGGATTGTTCAGTACCAATTGTACATTTTAAGAATATGAAATATGAATTAGAGTCCTAGCTGTATTTTGTCTGTTGTTTTAAACAAAACATACAGGTTGTAATATTTAGTGAACACTAAATCTTGGTCATTGCACATGATATACTGGTGGTTTTGGAGAAAGGGGGAGCCAGTGCCCCCAAGCCTGAATCTGTATTTACCCTGAGCCATTCTTACCGTGCGTGTTAGACATCGAGTTCACAGAAGCGATCAGTCCCCTCTCTCCAAAGTCATCAGCCTGGGTGACCAGAGCTTCCTTCACTGCCTCGTACCCAGTAATAATGATGTGCTTCTTTGTGCCCATGTGTAAGGTGAACACGTCTCCATACTGCTCCGACAGCTGGTGGAAGGCAGGAGTGGGGAACAGCGTGTAAAGTCAGGTGAGCTCAGCAAGGGCTATCCTGTTAATTATAAGAGTCCTGTATCCCCTCATATATACATTTTGTTGGTTAACGTTTTTTGCTATTAAGTTTAATGTGTTTATACCATATTCATGGTATCAAAACTCAAAAATTATTATAAATATATGTGACATGATTTTCAACTAAAAAATGTTAAACAAACAGTCATGTGAGTGCAAACAGTGGCCGTTTCCTGTTCAGTCCTTGTTTTGTGTTTGCTCTGTGTTTTATATGATAATAAAAGACCAGAAACAAAAACTCACAATCTGTTCTCGTTACAGCAAATTTAAACTGTTATATACACTTATTGTTCATACCGCTTTATCAGAATAAAAGGTAACATGCAGCAATGTTGCAATGTTTTTTTTTTTTTTTTTTTTTTGCAAAGTGCATGGAAACAAACTCATTACCTCATTAAATTTTTATCAGATAATTTGTGTGATACATAACATGCAAAAATCATAGGTCAATTGTCATAGCATTTTACAGTGCATAACCATAGTCTGTGCTTCTTTTATTTAAATTTGCAGCAGGTGCTCAGGGTTAACAGCATAAATGAGGGAATTCTTTTATGCAAACACCAAAAACAGAGGTTAGCAAATGACTATTATACAATTAAAAGAAATTAATAAAACACTATTGTCATTGAATTGGGCTGTCTCTAATGGCTCCTTTTGTTCAAATATATCCAGGATGATGACCAGAAAACATTCAGTTATAGAAAGTTCCAGAATCTCTTTGCTACATCCGTCACTACAACATCACTCCTCACCTTACACATGGTGATGTGTGGTTGGCGAAGGTTGAGAATATCCAGGTTGCCGATGACAGGCCAGGGTCTGGGTCCTGGGGGAAACTTGTAGGCGCCCCCCTTTGTTGAAGGTTTGACGAGGAAGAAGAGTAAAAACAGGGTGGCAGCAGCGAGGATGAGTGCCACAGAAGTGCTGTCCATAATCAGGGCTGTGAGGGCTGACATGTTTGCTCTTCTCTGTTTGTAAGCTCTCTCTCCAAGTGTCTGTTTGAACTCTGTATTTAAGGCTTTTCGACTGTGTGTCTCATTGGTTGTCTCCCACAAGCTGCTAACATGAAGGGATAGAAGAAGGGGTGGAGCCTGGCACCAGGGTAAGTAAGGTAAAGGTGGAGATTATGCAGGTCAGGGGTAAGATGTACAAAAATTCATATTGGATGCATGAAAACAGGAGACTCAGGACGGCTTGTAATGAGGTGGGGAGATGATTTCATACATGATTTAACTGCCCTCAAATGCTGAGTTTGAGGTAATTTTTTTTGAAGGAGTACAACATGCCGCTAACATAAACGCATAAAAAAGGGGTGGAGCTTGGCACCAACGTAAGTAAGGTAAATGTGCATAACATTATTTTTGCATTGTTGCTCTAGACATTATGTAGGTCACAGGTAAGGTGTGTAAAAAGTCATGTGTGATCATGAAAATAAGAGAAGCAGGGAGGTTTGAAACAGGGTAGGGAGAACAAACTGTTCAAAGCATGTGCATATTGGTGAGAGCCTGTTCTGGTCTCCTGTGGATCTGGGACTGGGTGGGAGAGTCACCTCTCAGCACAGCAGTGGTCCTAAGCACAATACAAAAGCATAACTTAGTTGCTCTAGCAAAGCCCCCACCTGAGCTCAGATCAGAAATATGTGCTAAAACTTTAACAACATCCTTGCATATTCCCCTGCCAGCATATATGAGCTTCGCTCCTGCTGCCAAACGAATGCTCAGAAACAACACGATTCTGCTTCAAAACGTTGGTAGCTGCCTGTACAGAATGTATAACTGCTGCGCTGAGTATTGAATGAAGGGTTCAAGGACTTATGCAAGACTTTAAAACACTGTCATGTTTTACTGTCATTTTAACCCTTTCATGCAAGAATTATGAAAACCATTATATTTTTTTTCACTCAGTGTTTTTAATTACTCCTTGGGCATGAAAAGAAAAAAAACTGAACCTCATTTATTTTTGAACATGCATTTTTCAAGGGGTTCTTCACATGTCCACTTTGGTGGACTGCATGCATTTCAGTTTTTAACACAGTTTGACAGACACCAGTGTCCGTGTAGGTAAACTAGTAATACTAACTGGCCTGTAGTGTGGTGTGTGTGTGCGTGTGTGTGTGTGTGTGTGTGTGTGTGTGTGTGTGTGTGTAAGAGATGAGACAGACTGTCATCCCATTTTGGGTGCACCCTTACTAGTGCCCTGTGTGCCCTATAGGTTAGGCCCCAGGCTTATCACAATCCTGAACTGGGGAATCCACTTCAGAAAGAAACGAATGAACGAAAGAACAAATGAATGAACGAACGAATGAATGGACACTGTAAAAAGCTGTGAAATCAGCTATAAAGCAATGCCAAAAGCTTTCCCTTTTTTCTATTTTAAAGAATTTTTCTTAAATTATATGTGACTATGTTTATTTTTTCCCCATTTTATTTGTGTAGCACGTGTAACAGTCCTTCTTCAATGTATTACAGCTCAGCCTTAATCCACTAGAGCTAAGGTCAGAGGGGTTTTAAAGCGGCAGAAACACTTTCACGCACAGTGGCTTCACACGCATCCCAACCCAACTTGCAGTTAGCCAAAAGTGACTGAAAAACCCCCATGCTGACAGACACAAATGTTGAGTAAATATTACCTAGTTTCACCACCACAAATTAAGGAAAAGGTAACAAAGTGTACAGTATCTGATAAGAATCAAATTAGATAATAAGTACAGAAACTAGAACGTGACTTCTTATAGCCTACCAGAGCTTGGAGTTTCAAGGCCACTTCATAACCTTTGTTAAAACTGGCAGTTTTAGTGCGTGCAGTCAGCCTGTTATAACACTGACCTTGTGTAATGATTGCTTTGTGACACCAAGTGGACTGGCGTGTGGAAAACGCCGGCGTACTACACTTGTGTGGAGAGCAATCACTGCCCTCTCTGCCTCGGTTTGGCCCTGTAACTACTTTGACTGCTGACTTTAATCACTAAAGGTTGTTTGGTTAGCTGAACTAATGCCATCACAGGAACTAAACTGAGCTGTCATTCCACCACTCCTGCTGATGCAGTCAAAATAAACTGTACCTGGTGGAAAGGAAAAAATTTTTTAAAGGCTTAAAATTATTAGTTGCCTATGACCATTCCCATCACAAATGAAACCTGTATGCTGTACACCTCCAGCCTCTCCTTTATGAAAAGGCCCTAAAAGGATTTCATTATCCACACAGGGTTTGTAAGCACAGAAAAGGTAATTGGACACATTAGCTTTGACGATAGATGTAATTACTTGTACTTAAACACAGTTTTACTGATTGTCAAAATAATTATACACCTATGTATCTAGATCAAATACACCTACGCATCTAGGTCAAATCCAGGCCCAAAAATTTCAAGATATCTTCTCTTGCTTTACATTGTTCACCCATCGCCACGAGTAGAGAAATATAGACTAGACACGCAGCCTGTTTTTAAATCTGAGGTGGTTTAATCGTCCGTAAATATTGTCGCTTTACAGATCAAGGCTAGTGTGTGTCTCTACAATACCTACTGTACATTACGAGCAATTTCTGATTTTTAGAAAAGTACATCAATACAAAAACGTTTCAGAAGCCATTTCCTCCTGCAGGTGGCGCAAATGATCCGGATAACTTTTTTTCGTCGGAGAAAGCGGGCTATCTGGCAAAATATCTTCCAGGATTTTAAATGCAGCTCGTTATTCCGTGTCCAGGTAGACCTACTGAAATATTACTATTGTTCTGCGCGATGCACACCAACACCACTAGGATTACTATTACTTTTACAACCTGTAACGTCATCCCCGTGATTACTCCTCGTGCTGCCTGTGTTGTAACTGTTTAACACTGGCTATTCCTGCGTGCGGCTCTGCATTTAGGAAGGGTTGCTTCAAGACCAGGGTTAACGTTTCCCCGAAGGGATTTAAAGGATTAGCATACGACGCACATTGAAAGTATCAAATCTGTGTTAATCTGTAAGATTTTCCATCAATATTATTCTCCTACCCAACACGTGCAGAGAAAATACCGGTAATCCAGTTTTTTTAAACGAACACTAGTGCGTAGTGCTCAAATTAGTGTCATACGACGTGTCTCGGTATGATACGATAACGTTACAACAGTATTCGTGTTGTGTCCCTCCAAAAAACCTAAAAACTAATAATAAAACCGCAGCAGTCAGTGTAGCACAAAATGGACGAGATCCGCTCCAAGATCCCTCAAAACCCACTGCACATAACTGCGCATAAGGATCACATTGCCCTGCAAAAACATTCTCCCATCAGTGGAATGACAGACTTGACCAGATGTCTGTTTACTTTAAATGCAGTTAAGTGATGCTGACCAATCACGTGCGCGGGGGGGGGCGGGCCGTGTCTGGAGTCTGATGGATGAGAAGATGGACCACGAAGCGAGGAGAGATGACACCTGAATGCGACCTGTGTGCAGTCACTTTGGTAATCTCCCAAAACGTGGTCTGGAACGTGATAACGCAACAGCTGAATCGGGAAATATATATAATAACTTCGTGTTTTCTCGCCGGTACAGATGAGCTATTGTAAGGGAGACAGACCGAGTCAGGGTACAGAATCCAGCGGGAAGACGGATTTTACGCTTTTGGAAACAGTACCATAATCTAATTTGTATCAGCTCTTTGTACGTAGTATCGAATCGTGCGCGTTGTTTACATCTGCAGAATACGCCGATTGCGCTATTTTAAATACAGGAGGGTTAAACGATACGAGTACCGCTGAAATCCGCGTCCAAGGGCATTGCGTGCACTATCCATATTTCATAACCAGAGGAGCCTGCATATAACACGCATAATCATCACTCACTCCATCTACCACGGTACCTGTAAAGCAGTGGAGCAGACGGTCTGTCATACTGATAACGAAGACACAACAACACATAGGAGTAGCTGATTTAATTTCGTTTATTATCCGTGACTGCTTCTGCATCCGCGATTCATTTGAAACCACTGTTAGGTAGCCCAGTCGAGAATATGCGTGCATGGACTGCCAGGAAGACGTTGGCATTTTAGTATTTATTTTCAAGACAGGTTTAGCCTCGATCAATGAAATATAGTCATTCTATATAGTACCAAAACGTGTAAACATTCAGAAAAAACTCACAAACATTTAAACCCAAAAAAGCAGAGCTCTCTTGTTCGGTATATGTAAATACGGGGTAAACGATGTACGTTAGGTTGATCTGTGCGCTCGGTTTTGCAGCGGGTCCGGCGCGTTTGACCGCATTTGCCGTGTAACTCAATCATGTTGTCGCGCTGGTAAAATGAGATGAGCGCCAGTGGCAACTTCAAGCATTGGCAATTAATCCTGGCAGTGCCCTGCGCTGAACTGGGCACGGGAAGAGCGCACTTAATGAGCACCGCGTTGCCTTTTCAAGAAGCGAGGGTACCCCCGCAGTAAGAGATCATCTCATTTTAGTGTGACGGTGGAAAGAGTCGCAAAAAATGGAGACGAGACGCAAATGGATCTGAGTCCAGTGTGAGGAAGAGGATGGAACTGGCTACAGCACGGAGTCCCAGATCACTGTCACAGTAACTGGCAGGTAATGGACTTGTAATACATGGCAGTGTGTGACTGTGCATATATTAATGAACTTACAGCAGGTAGATGCCAGTGATTAAAGAAACAAGTGCCACCAGTAAACATCTGAAGCGAAAAAAGGACATGCTTGAGAGATCCTTGAGAAATACATTTGAACGCGTTGGTAAAAAAAAATACTTAATATGTTAAAACTTGCAGCGAGTGGAGACATTGTGAACCACGCTGATGTAAAAGGGTTTAGTGAAAAATATGGACACAACTCCAAGCACAAGTATGCTGTTGGAATACAGGTTCAGTGCATTTCCGATGGTGTTTTATATTATTTAGTGGCGCAGTCGATTTATATTCAGAATTTTTTAAATGTGTTGATAATACATTAAACTTTTCATACTTAAATTAGTACACGGAGGAGCTGATAAATTCACACGAAGGCTTTAATGTTAGTTATACTCCACTCAATAGGACTTGTAAGAGAAAAGCGCTGCAATACGGCATTTTATTCTGCTCATATGAAGAGTACTATAATAATTAGTATTATAAGAACATAATGATTCGGAAAATATATAGTTGTGTGCTCTTTATATATTAGTTAGTGATAGTTTCCTATAGTGCTTGGTGGACGTGAAAGCTAATTTTAAAAATAGTTTTCCCTTTGCATAATTAACACTCGTGGTGTCTGCAATTAGTATGTTGTTGATACACAGGTAATCTGTTAAACTAGTTGTTTTTTCCTTCGAAAATTCAGACGAGAAGGAAGTAAAGGCGCTCGGCCAAACGCCTTGGTTGTGTCGGGCATTTCAGCACAAGGCAGCTGCCAACTTGCACCAGGCAGGAATGCTAATTAAGCAGTTTAACAGCGTCAGTGTTAGTGCCAGGTTTTCTTTCAGTGTTTGCGATCGCATTAACTCATATTTTACAATGGATAAAACAATGTAAAATATGACCACGTAATACTGCTTTATATAATAACCATTAATGAAATTCTCACTCTGTTGCGGCGCCCCGATCGCATCCCAGAGTAAATTTATGCTAAATTTTCAAAATAACTACTACATTAAACCCAGCTTCAATTTTTACTGAATTGACGAGCAACAAATTTGATACGAAGTCAGTATAAACGCTTGAGAAAGTCAGCTGAATTGCTTAAGTAAAACATTTAGTTGCATGGGTGAAGGTTTTGAAATAGAGTACTGTTGGCAAAAACTGTGTGCGTTTCAGCAAATTCATACACCGGCGATGACCGACACCACAAATTCATTTTATATGGAGAGATGGACTTCGAGTTGCTACAAACTTGTCTGGCCATGACCTGGTCCTCACCTCATATCCGCAGAGGAGGTCAAAGCCTTTAAAAGAGCACACTGCTTGTTAGCTGGTAATTACAGGCTCCCAGATTTAATTTTAGTATGGCTAAACAAAAATGCGGTTTTCACTTCGCCATGAGATTTTTCTTTTATTTTTGCGTTATTGTTTCTTTTTTCATGGAACGCCTGTCTTACATAATTAGGGCATAGCAGGATTCAGAAACCCTAATGGGTAGAATGGAGGGGAGCATCGGTTTATTTCCTCGGTAGTGTCTGCCTGGAAGTGCTTTGCCCTAACAGCTGGGGATTCCAAGCGAAAGGTGTGTGAAGTACAGCGCCTCTAGTGGTGACCCAGGAACACTTAAACAGGAATCGGTATATCCCCACCCACACGTGCACGCTCACATGCAGATAGACATGCACACATGCGCGCTCACAAGCACACAGACACGCACTACTACAAACACGCACGCACATATACCGGCATCTATTTTTTGCAATTCGGCCATAAAGCAGCCAAACTGCCAGCGTGACCAAGCAGCTGCATGGCTCACACGTGACTGCTTATCCATAATTAGTGCACAGCAGGTCGACACTTAGGCAAGGCATTCCTCACCTTAAAGATGGGAATCCAGAGAACAGCTTTCAACAACTTGGATTCCAGCATGCACTGTTCTGCAGGGACATGTGAATAGTGATGATGTGGGAGAGGACAGATGTGCTTTCTTTCTCAGTTCCCTCACCATGGCACCATGAGGACTGAGGCCTAACTAAATGGGTATCCAGTGGGTGGAATGTTGGGAGGGGGGCTCAGTATGAGTTGTCCCACAGTGAGCTCTTCTCCTCAGCTTAACCACCTGCCTGCTGATGGATTATTGTCCCACAATGCATTGCGCCAGTCTGCAAATGCAAATCCGAGTAATGGAGCCAGCAAGAGATCCAGTAACAGCTCTAAAGGTTCTGTAAATGTGGGGGTGGTGTTTTGTGTGTATGCCAAATGACAGCAGTGTGTCCAGCTGGCTAGAAGAATATGTCTGTCTTCCTGTAACACTCCCAGAAGGCATTGCTCTTTGGGGAGGGTGGCAGCAGACTGCGGAAATATTGTACAGCCCTCTAACCACTACACTGAAGGACAGAACTGCTGTATGTGGCCCTGACCTGCTATGGATTGGCACACACATTTTTGGCTATTTGTTTTCTCTACTTTACCAGACATCGTTGGCTCAGGAGAGTTGCTGGACTGTCCCAAAAAGGCGCATATTTAATGGGCAGACTGATGTAGACTAGAATGGATTTGCTTCCCTATAATTGATCTTTGAGGAAAGTTGAGATTAACTTTGCTGGAGGGGAGACAAATGAAATAAAGGGGGAAAATAAAGAAAAGGAAATCAATGACCTAACTAAAGGAGCACATGAA
This sequence comes from Chitala chitala, assembly GCA_025773905.1. Classification (NCBI taxonomy): domain Eukaryota; kingdom Metazoa; phylum Chordata; class Actinopteri; order Osteoglossiformes; family Notopteridae; genus Chitala; species Chitala chitala. Next base: position 11,077 of record JABJVR010046390.1, read on the forward strand.
TTATTGATGAGGAGTATGTAATGCAATCCCAAGTGTCCGTTCTTCTACAAGTTTGCACGCCTGCTGTACAGTGGAGCTTTGCACCGGCGCTGAAGTGCACACACACAAATGCAGATCGGTGGCATTAACCGAGCTGCTGACATACGTGGAAAAACCATCAGGGACGACAATAACAGTCGGTATTACTAACCGATTTGACCTCACTAACAGGACATCAGCACATATCAAGAGTTGTTCAATGGCAGCTGGGCTTGCTTGGAAATCTTGAAGACATTTTACCTCCCATCTGAAAGGCTTCTTCACTACTAAGCTAGAATCTTAGAGCCTTTTGGATAAGAGGTGAAACATCTTCAAGATTTCCAAGCAAGTCCAGTTGCCATTGAACAACTCTTGAGATAACCATGACCTGGATGACTGAGAACCTTCACAAACATCAGCACATGGTGAATTGCTATCTGGGACACCAGTGCGTACAGTAATGCTAACATGCCATCATACAGTACATACTGGTGCTAATGCAGTCAATTTACAGAGCGATGCTAACATAGACGCCGGCATGTTTGGCAACGCTAACACAGCTGCAAGCATACGATACATACTGATCCTAACGTGGATGCTAGAAACTTGCTAGCATTGTGATGCTAACTAACATGCAACAATGTCATAGTGATGCTGACAGAGACTGGCACAGACAGATGCTGTGTGACTGCAGGCAATGTTCTGGGAGAGCAGAAGGTGGGCACAGTGCAGGAATTTTTTGTGAGAAAGGGATGGAAAGGGGAAAAAAAGGAAAGCAGGCAGGAGTACAGGTAAGGTTTGAAAGCCTCCTTTGTGAGTTTTCTGGCAGTTGAAACACTGACCTGTGCTGTGAGTTGCCCCTCCCCCCCCACACACACTCATGCAGTCAAAGACGGATGGGGTTGGGGGGGGAAACAAATTTTTGAAAATTAAAAATTTCTACATGAACACACTTGCAGGGTTTAAAATGTAACAAACATCTCTCTATGTCAAGGTTGGGGGCTGCGGGGTGGTCTTAACTGAAAGTGCGTTCCTGTTTCTCTTCCCGGGTTTTTGCTTTTCGTTTCATACTCAGTGCTGTGTTTATGCTTGAGCGGTAGTTCTGGCTGTTGCGTTTCATCCACATCTTAACAAACGCCAGTTTGCGCCCGTGTGCTGTCGAAGTATCGCTGTGCTCTTCTCTGTTGCTTTATGTTCACTTAGAGCTCATTAGTGTTCATTGTTATTTCCAGGTAGGCTCATAAGTGGATACATGTTGTATTTTAGCTGCTGTCAGAAACTGCTAAATGTATTGGTGTGCTGCTATATACTACTGCTTGCCATTTAAGACAGACTGGATTATTGGCTGTGAATCAGAAAACAATCTCAGAAAAGATTCTGAGTAAAATCTCAGAAAATTATTATTCTGAATGCTCTGCTTAAATGCAATACGCCTACCACAATTTTGTTTGGCTTTGCATAATTTAGCAATTTCAGCCTTGTCATTTATGAGTTCAAAAGTTCTTTCATATTTTTCCTGTAGTTCTTACTCTTGGCTGTCTGTAATTTGGTACAATTACATAGCATCCTGATTACTTGTTGATTTTGTGTTCTGTGTTTTGCTGTGTGTTTATAGTTGCTGTATATAGTGAATGTATGTTATGATGTTACCTGGCCTGTGTTGCTGTGTGTAGTAGATGATGTGATTGTGTGTTGTCCATGAGTAAGACTAATTGCTGAACCATGATACTGAACTGTCACTGTGCTATGTTACTGAGCCATGCTACTGAGCCATGTTACTGAACAGAGTCATTGTGCTATGTTACTGAGCCATGTTACTGAATCACCTTTGCTGTTTGTGGAAGCACTCATATACTGAGCCGCATTCGTTTTGTCTGCTGGTCTCTCACAAACAATGCAGGTGGAAACGTTCTGAACCATGAGGCCACTGGGGACCCAGGGAGAGGAAGAGTCCTTTGTTGTCTTTAGCGCGAGCCAGCGGAGAGGAATCATCGTGGTGCCACGGAGGCGGGTACGTCCGTGAGCCGCAGGAAGGGCAAGCAGGCAGAGTCTGTCTGTGGGGTACGAGAGCGACTTCTCAGCGGCCTCAGCCGGACCATGTCTCAGCCGTTACGGGGTCGTACTACTTCATCGTCCCATTAAACCACGCCCCTTCCATATCAAGCCGGCAAGACTGAGAAACCAATGCAGGCGCGCAAGAAGTATGTCCTGCTGACTGCGTGCGCTTGCTGCTGGTTGTTGCTTTTCTACTGGGGTGGGCTGCAGATGCGACTGCTCCGGCTGCTGCGGCAGCCGCGAGCTGAGGAGGGCCGGCCTTGGCCTGACTGGGCTGACCGGGACCTTCTGCCAGCTTTTGTAGAACTGGAAGAGCTGCAGGCGGGCAAGTGGCCGGGCGAGTCACCACAGCAGCGGCACCATGCGTGGTCCAGCATCTATAAGGATGGACACTGCCGCATGGAGACCTGTTTCGACATCTCACGGTGCCGTGGCAGAGATGGCTTCCGTGTTTACGTGTACCCCCCAGAGCGAGGCGACCGCGTGTCCGAGAGCTACCAGAAGATATTGGCATCTATCGCCGAGTCACGTTACCACACATCTGACCCACGCGAGGCGTGCCTGTTCGTCCTGGGCATTGACACGTTGGACCGTGATCAGCTGTCCGCCCAGTACGTGCCTGATGTGGACGAGCGCATCCGTGGCTACCCTCTGTGGAATGATGGCCGCAACCATCTTATCTTTAACTTGTACTCGGGCACTTGGCCCAACTACACGGAGACACTGGGCTTCCGGGTGGGGCAGGCCATGCTGGCCAAAGCCAGCCTGAACGTGGAGCACTTCCGTCCGGGCTTCGACGTCTCCATTCCGCTCTTCTCCAAAGACCACCCGCAGAAAGGTGGGGAGCGCGGCTGGCTGGTGCGCAACACGGTGCCTGCCCGGCGCAAGTACCTGCTGATGTTCAAGGGTAAGCGCTACCTGACAGGCATCGGTTCGGACACTCGCAACGCCCTGCACCACATCCACAACGGCAAGGACATCGTGTCTCTCACCACGTGTCGCCACGGCAAGGACTGGGAGAAGCACAAGGACGCACGCTGTGACCACGACAACTTGGAGTATGAGAAGTAAGAGGGGACACGGTTTATCACTGGCTCTGCCTTGATGGTGGTGGGGCTGTTGAGCTCCTTCCTGTAACCTTTGACCTTATGCAGCGCTTCATCTGTCAGCTCTTAGCTACATCTCATTTTGCAATTTAGACGAAGTTGAACAGATAGTCCAGATTTTACCATGAAAGAGTTTGTTTGTTCTTCAGGTGACAGTGCTAACATGAAGGCTATAAGAAATCAGTTCCCTTCAAGATCAGCTCCACGTTTGATGAGCATGTTTGCCATCCATGTTGTTTGCCATTTTAATCATACATTCCTTTTCAGTTTTGATAAAATTAATGATGCGTAAGCAGAAATCTGCATTATCCTTGGAATTGCTGGCCATCTTAGTTGATTATAATTATACAATGAGCGGATCTGCATGAGCTGGGGTTTCGGACCTTCTGCATGGAACGTGTGACCCTAAAGGCTGGAATCTTTGTGCTAAACCCCAAAATGTACTGCAGCCAATTTCATGCTTTTATGGGGAGGGTCTTCTCAGGCACATAAGAGAGGGCAGTCATGGGATTATGGGGGTGTGAGAAGAGGTGAAGACAGATATGCATAGTTGGCAGAAGTGAGGTGTCGGGGGGTAATGGGGGACTAATGTTTCTTTAAGAGTGGGGTGTGAATGGCTGTCGTAATATCAGCAGTGATACATTGGGATTGTTTGCTTTGCGATGGTGTGGTGGGGCTGAGGTCTTGCCTCATGCTCTGTCAATGAGCTCTTTTTATTCTCTGCACCCTTCTGGCACTACTGACAGGGCCTAAACTTCACAGACACACCGTTGTACCGGTCCTTGTGGGGGGGGGGGGGGTCGGTTGTTACTTAACGGCAGACCTGGAGAGCTCCTGTGGGGTACAGTGCTCGCTGTGCCTCTGTACCAGTCCTGGGGGGGGGTCGTTATTCTCCTGTCCTGTGCCTGGCCACCTCTAGCTGAGTGCTGCTTTGACAAAACTGTGGAGAATGTTTATTAACTAGGCACGCAAGAGAGGAAATGTGTATGGCCCGAGTCCAGGTTTCATTCTGGCGCCCATTTTTCCACAGGAAGTTACCCCAAGTAGATGGTGGTTATAGTTATGGGAGGGGGGTGTATCTTGTGATCGTGGGTAGGGAAAAAAATTACAGAAACAATGGAAATAAATAAACACGATTTTCAAGCGCTGACGATTTAGCAAGCGGTACGCTCTTGCATGCTTCCCTCAAAAGTGGGTCGAGGAGGGATGGATAAAATTCCCCCACCCAGCAGCATTTCTTCCACCCCCTCACTTCGAGGAGGAAGTGCGTTCAGGGTAGAGGCTCAGCCAGGCTCTTACAAGGTGCTACCAGGTTAATAATCCCAGGCTTCTGGTACAGTTGTAGATTAACATCAGAGTCCCCAGGAGCCCCTGGTCTTGGGGGGGGGGGGGCTTTATGTTGCACATTGGCCTAGTTTCTTTTATTTCGGAGACTACATCATAGATGTGTTAGTATAGTGAAATTGTCTGAATGAATTGGTGTGAACGATCTCTACATGAAAGTTAAGGAACTACTACATGTATATACACATTCACTCACTGCTGAACTGAGCTGGGAATCTGGTAACAGATTACGTGCTCTGAAACATATAGGAAGGAGAGGTAGTGTACTGGTAAAGTGGTTTATCTTTGTCTTTATATTGTTTCCAGGATAAGGACGAGACAGACGTACAAGGCGACCTCTGATTACCTCTTATTATTCATAAACCCCATATCATTGTTGTGTTAAAGAAAGTACTGGAATGAGGCATTGGATTTTTACTCAGGAACACTCATCTGAGATAAGCAAAAGAGAAGAGAAAAGAAAATGTTTGAATTGAGGCTTTAAACCTTAAAGTGGGGGGCATTTGTGTAGAGGGTCTCCACTGTATGTAAAACTGAGGGTGAAGTATAAGCTGTTTTAATCAATAGATGCTCTGTTGTTTGGGACAGGCAATGGCTCAGAAATTATTTTATATCCCCCCCCTTCCCGAAAATGGTTCAACCAACCACAATTATGCAACATAAACTTCTGTGGAAAGTCCTAGCCATCATCTGAGACCCCATAAAGCTAGAGGCTTAATATCTGATTTAACCCTGGACTGCTGTGAAGCCCAGGGTTTAGGTATGGCCAGCAGCACAGGGTGGTGTACAGGCATGATATCCCATGTTTGTGCCAAACGGCTGCTACTCACAAACGGAACATTCTGCTGTCGCCCCAAAGTTTGTTTGTGTAGAAACAGCATGAAAGTAAATGCCTCCTTCAACCAAGGGACTAAAATGAACGCTGATGGTGGAGATTGTGGTTCTGTGTGTTTGCATGCCTGTGTGTGTGTGTGTGTGTGTGTGTGTGTGTGTGTGTGCGCGTGTGTGAGATTCCCCATGCTCCAGTGAGTGTAAATGTGCAGCGTTCCACCCTGCTGTAATTAGGGGGTGGTGAATGCAAGGCCCTGATGAGAGCCGTCCGGACAAACTGCTGTTTGCGTTTCTGTTAAAAATACGCCATCCGGCCGCAGGAGAAACTGGAGGAACTTGGCCCAGCCTGCTACTGAGCTACGCTTTTCTCTCTATCATTCTGGTTGTCCTTGTTTGTGCAAACATCAGTGTCGATCCAGCCCGTTCAACTGAGTACAGCTGTTTTCTCCCGACACGCACACACACACTTGCGTGCCTGGCACAGATTTGTCAAGCTCAGGCAGAAAGGCTTATGGAATAAAGGTCATGCTCAGTGTTGGTGTCAGATAGGCTTGAATCTTGTAATCCGACGCCACACACTCCTAGGCACACCCTCTCTCGTAACTGTCCTAACTGGGATCGGTCTTGGCCTGCAGCTGGACTCGTCTCTCAGCTGCATGCATACCCATGCTGGCACCCATGCACACACATTAGAGTATGGGCAGCATATATGATACTGTAAATTAAACAGCTGCTTTGATTGAACAGAATATCATAATGTAAAATGTACACCTTCTCTTATTGGTCAGTATATACGATACAGTAAAATGAACAGTTCCTTTGAATGAACAGAACATCATAATATAAAAATAACACCTTCTCTGATTGGACAGCATATATGATGTAGTAATATATACAGGGACTCTAATTGAACAACATATATGATTCTGTAATATAAACTGCAGTTCTGGCTTTGGCGCCCAGCAGCAGGCTGGCAGCTGTGAGACAGAATCACAGAATTGGAGCCCACAAAGAGGAGGACTTCAAGGTTGTCATGGCAATAACCTAATTTTGTCCCCTGTTAGCAATCGCACCGAGTGCCTCCCCAGGCAGCATTCAATAGCTGTAGCACAACCCTGGCCTTTTGGCAGCTGTGCAGTTGCTAATCAAGGGGTCTAAGAGTGGTTGTCTAAGCATCTGTGTCTGTTGCAAGTATGCTGAATATGTGTGTGTGGCTTGCTGCTCCAACTTGTGCTGGAGCTGTGACTCATCTATCCTGTGTGTGTGTCCTGCACTCTGACTCAGGCTTAGTGTATGTGTCTCTCTGTGTCCTGCACTCTGACTCAGGCTTAGTGTATGTGTCTCTGTGTCCTGCACTCTGACTCAGGCTTAGTGTATGTGTCTCTCTGTATCCTGCACTCTGACTCAGGCTCGATTAACTGCTTTTTGTCTGTTTATGGCTTTTACTTGTGTACAGGCTGTTTGTCTGTCTGTGGTTTTTACTCGAACTTGGGTACAGGCTGTTTGTCTTTGGTTTTTACATGAACTTGGGTACAGGTCATCTGTGGTTTTTACTGGATACGGGTTGTTTTTCTGTTCAACTGCCTTACACCAGTGGTCCGGCCGTGCATCTCTCTGCTGCGCTCCATGCCAGCGGCAGATCGGGTCAGTTACAGGAGTCTGTCTTGGGCTCCCCAAGGTTGACGCTGACCCGGCTAACCAGAGCTGATGTCCCACTAATGGGAGTGATTCACAAGCCTAATTGAGCTTTTGTGTGTTGGGCCGCTGGGCCCAACGTGGTGGCATGCTTTATGAGCAGGAAGTGGAGCGGAACCAGACAGGCTTTCATGACCCGTCACCAGAGTACATCGCCTGCTTTACATCTCCACCTTCCATTCTAAATGTCCTCTTACCACTTCCTTTCTCATACAAACACCTCTTTTGTTTTTCTCTCCACTCAGACATTCTTTATTCCCACCTCATCTCTCTCCTGCTGTACTTAATTTCACCCATCCTTCACATACTCTCTCCATTTTTATTTCACTCTGTCAGTGTTTACCAGGCTTGGTACTTCTCTCCTCTCTCTCACACTTTAAAAATCTTTTCAACCTCTTTCGAGCCACAATGCGATTGTTTTTTTACTACCATAAGCGACATCTTTAGTGACACCTTTGTATGATGATATGACTGGTAAAATAGTAGAGTTTAATGTACCGGTGAAATCCTTCGAAAAGACCTTGCTGTTGAGGTTAAGAGTTGCTGAGGTTGGGGATCTCCAGCCTACATTCAACCAGCATTTTTCTGAGCTGTTTTACAAACATCCTGCACTTCCTGATTTGCTGATTCAGGAAAGTGCACCAACCAACAGGAGTGCTAAAAGATTCACTAATTATTCATTACTTCCACTTTATCTGCAAATACGTGTGGGAACCTGCGTTTTACTCCAGCCCAGACATCTGAGATGCCTCATCTTAAACGTCAACACTGCTTCCTATCTTGCCTCTGCCATACACACCTCCCCTGAACCAGCCACTTTCCAGTTCCCTGCCAGCTACCCGTACCCACCCCACCACCATCGTCTCCCACACCGTCTAGGCTTCTGGTTGCTGTATGTTCCTTCTCTGCCCTTGTTAGTATTGTGATCACCTGGTCCACATGAGCTGACTCTTGTCCGGTGTGCTGAATTAACACCTCACTTCATCAGTAACCACTCTAACAGCACCAATGTCAGCCTAGCTGGGCCATTCCCTCATTCTCATCTCTGGTCCCTGCTGGCATGGCTGCTTACTAGCTCTAAGCCTCAGGAAGCAGGCTTTAGCAGATATGTACAAACAGACCCAGGAGGGGGGGGTTGGAAGAACTTATGTTCATTCTGGTGCATCACCACTGCCATTTCATTCATTTGTACTAATTCTTCAACATCTGTAATTTCCTGTGTAAAGCTCTTTGAGGCACATTGTTGCGAAAGGTGCTATATAAAAATAAATTGAACTGAATTGAATTGAATTGTAGCACCGACTAATTAGCCATGTTTGTCAGAAAACAGGTTTTCACAAAAATAAACAGCAACCCTGGTAGATGAAAAAAAGATAAGAATGGAAAAGTATTCTCTGACTTCGGTAAAGGTTGCTGGGTAACATGAGTTTAACATAAAGGAAACCGCTCTGAAGTGTCAGCCGTGCAGCTGTGGGAGCTGACGGACGCTGGGTTTCCGCGCACGCTGAAGAAGAAGCTGCTGTGGCCACTACCTGCACCCACATCCTGACCCCCTACCTCCACCTGCCCTGGCACATCGCTCTGGGCAACTGATATCTGCAGGCGAGACTTTAGGTTCAGCACTTCCTGCCATGTGTGCTGCTGGGAGAGGAGCTTCTGTTCTACAGGAGTAAAGGCAGAATGCAGTGGGACAAGCTGACTTACTGTTACACAACTTGCTCGCACGCACGCGCACATACACACACACACACACACAAACAACACTGTATCGATCGAAGGCTAACCCCACCACCACCCCGGTTTTGCCTGAGGAATGTTTGCCTGAGGAATTTATCTGAGGAATGTTATCTGGCTTTGCACCATCTGCAGTTCTGCGCCTCCTCCAGGGCCATGGCACACAAGGTCAGGGTCAGGTCGTACAGGTCGGCTGGATGCTCAGCCCTGGCCCTGGAAGGGCGGTCGCTCGTTCTCCCGACAGATGTTACAGGCAGCGCTGTGCGGTCCTGGTCCTCCACAGTAGTAATAAACGAGGCCACAGCACTGGAAGGAATTTAGCAATCATGGAACGTCCCCACAACATTCAGAATAATCTGGAAAAGTTTTCTGTTTGCTGGGAAGTCTAATGGACCAGGAGTCCAAACAACCGCATTAAACTAACACATTCACAATATATTTTTCATAAAATAACATGCATCATTGCTTATGTTGTGTAACATGACCCAGATACCTCACAGAAAAAAAAATGTTTTTCAAATTTCCTTACTTGCTCTCAAGCAAGTACCATAATAGTTAATATCCTGCAATTGTGACCAGTGGAGTTTATATCACTGGTGGAGTCCTGTGTGTTAAACACAGAGCAAGGCTGCGTAAGCAGTTCGAATGAGAATTAATTAATTCTTAAATCAAGAGATTAAGCTGTAAAAATCGGTTCGATTGCATAAAGTGATTTTGATAAGGAACCAAATCATAATAAAAAAAAATCTACCAAAACAGACAAAACAACACGTAGACTTAATTAAAACGCTTTGTCCAACTGTTTGGTTAGGAGAAGAGCTGAAGGCCAAAAGCAGTAAACTTAATGAACGAATGAAAAAAAAAAGCTTTAACTTTTGGATTAGTATAGAACAATCGGTAGGGATTTCAGGGGACTGGCTGCAGCTTCATGATGCTTTGATGCTGTACGGAACCGGCCAGTGTTAGGGCACCTGAGTTTGGGACAGAACCAGCCTGTGTTAGGGCACCTGAGTTTAGGACAGAACCAGCCTGTGTTAGGGCACCTGAGTTTGGGACAGAACCAGCCAGTGTTAGGGCACCTGAGTCTGGGACAGAACCAGCCAGTGTTAGGGCACCTGAGTTTGGGACAGAACCAGCCTGTGTTAGGGCACCTGAGCTGAAGACAGGACCGGCCAATGTTTGGGCACCTGAGTTTGGGACAGAACTGGCCAGTGTTAGGGCACATTAGTTCAAGACAGAACCAGCCAGTGTTAGGGCACCTGAGTTGAAGACAGATCAAGCCAGTTTTAGGGCACCTGAGTTTGGGACAGAACCAGTCAGTGTTAGGGCACCTGAGTTTAGGACAGAACCAGCCAGTGTTAGGGCACATTAGTTCAAGACAGAACCAGCCAGTGTTAGGGCACCTGAGTTGAAGACAGATCAAGCCAGTTTTAGGGCACCTGAATTTGGGACAGAGCCGGCAAGTGTTAGGGCACATTAGTTCAAGACAGAACTGGCCAGTGTTAGGGCACATTAGTTCAAGACAGAACCGGCCAGTGTTAGGGCACATTAGTTCAAGACAGAATCGGCCAGTGTTAGGGCATATTAGTTCAAGACAGAACCGGCCAGTGTTAGGGCACTTGAATTTGGGACAGAACCGGCCAGTGTTAGGGCACATTAGTTCAAGACAGAACCGGCCAGTGTTAGGGCACTTGAATTTGGGACAGAACCGGCCTGTGTTAGGGCACATTAGTTCAAGACAGAACCGGCCAGTGTTAGGGCACATTAGTTCAAGACAGAACCGGCCAGTGTT
>JABJVR010046390.1:21751-68249 GCA_025773905.1 Chitala chitala
TTCAAGACAGAACCGGCCAGTGTTAGGGCACATTAGTTCAATACAGAACCGGCCAGTGTTAGGGCACATTAGTTCAATACAGAACCGGCCAGTGTTAGGGCACAAAATTGCCGGTTGGGGCAACTGAGTCTCAGACAGGAAAAGTCCGGCCCAATGTACACGTGCCCAGCACATAAATGACAAAACAGTGATTAATGCCAAAATCCAGGGAGACAACGAGCCGATTCGCCAAAGAGTGTCTCACCTGAAAAATTACGTAGTATGGATTGCGCTCAGAACAACATGCTTCTGATCTTTATTCAGGAGCGATAAGTTAACCCTAACCGGATGAGTTTGGTACCCTAAATTTCCCACCATATGTCTTTCCAGTAATCTCACAGCAGAAATGGCAGTGATGTGTCTTCTGTCTACACACGTCTCTTTCAGGCATCGCTGTTCCTCTTTAGGTCTGTGTCTTACTGCTCAGCTCAGTGTTGTGTGGAAACAGACAGTCAGCGTCTGATCTGGTGCCAGAGTGTTTGCAAACAGACAGCTAACGGGTTTTTTATGCTTCTAGCTTGTATATTTTTGAGCATGTCAGTCTGACCTACTGTTTACGAATAGAGGAAGTTACTGTCCTCACTCAAGTATTCCCCTGCTTCCCACAGCCAGGAGGAATAACTGCGGAAATAGCATTTTGGATCTTCAGCACAAGGCCACGTGACATCTGTCTCTCTTATATGGAGATGCCTGTTTGTCAAAGCCGTGGGTCTCTCCTGGCCTGAGGCTAACACTGCATCGCAAGTGCTTTTACAGATCTGACACATGGTACATTCTAAACAGGTGCTGCTGTGGAACGGGCACGTCTCAGGAAACGGGGCTCATGGGTCTGTGGATTGGACGTGAGTCTGTGTAACTGGGTAAAAAAGGAGTGTGTGTGGAGCAAGTGTGTCGTCCTGTGGAATGTGTGGATCCAGTGGGCTTGTACTAATGTACATGCGCCTCTGTACAGTGGGCGTGTGCTGTGGTGGAGTGGGCGTGTACTTTGTGGAACGTGCATGCGCCTCTGTAGAGTGGGCATGTGCTGTGGTGGAGTGGGCGTGTACTTTGTGGAACGTACATGCGTCTTGTGTAGAGTTGGCGTGTGCTGTGGTCAAACTGGCACATGTTTCTGTGGAACGGGCACAAGCAAAGCGGGCATAAGCTTGCCTAGAGTGGGTGTGTGTTTTTGTACGATAGGCATGCGCCTGTATATAATGGCTGTCTGACTTACCATACTGGCAAAGTGTCTCTTTATAATGGGTGCCAGTCTGTGAAACAAGTAAATCCCTATGCAGAATGAGTACTCCTGAACCAGAACAGGGGTCTGAGATTCCCCACGTAGCCAACAGACTAAGGTTTCTCACTTCCAAGCCCTGCCGTTTCCCTTCTGAGAAGACATAAAAATCACACATTTACAGGCCTTACTATTTTTTTCCCCAGTGTTTCCAGGGCCCTGTCTGACAGGGCTGCCTTAGCTCACAGCCACAGAGACCGCGCTGGGTGGCTGATTCCAGCCTTAGTGAGCTGGAGGAATACTGCGCTGCTCATTTGTATTCAAGCACGACTTCCAGCTCCTGCTGCTCACTGACCCAGTAGTGTTTTGACATGTAGGAAGTGTTTGTGACGTCACCTTTGTGCCAAATCAGATTTCGTGAGATTGGTAAGAGCGCAAACAAATGGTGAGCCAGTGGCTTTTCTCTTCGCTCACGTGCTGAAACGAGGAAGGGAGCCCGTTCTGTTCTCCTCTCCCTGATGGGAATGACGCGCCAGCAGGGAGATCCTCTGGGGCTGCGTGGCTAATTATCTGCTGCTAATTACACCAAGAACAAGAAGAAAAGAGAGCCAGGAGTGTGTGTGTGTGTGTTTGTGGAGAACAGTGTGGTGTGGGTATTTGTGTATATGAGTCTTCATGTGTTCATTCATTCTCTGGTGGGACTTCACAAGCACAGGAATTTATAAATACAGAATTAGCTGCTGTATTACATCACAGTTCACTCCTGTCATGCCTCTTCTCCTGCTGTAACAATCAAGACTTGACATTAACAACTTTGCATTCTGAGCCCTGATATCGTTATTGTAAACCACCCCCCCACACCCCTTCCCCTCGCCATGCACCAGATGTCTGGTACATTCATTAAACTCTTATCTAATCTAACCTTTGCTGTTATCTAATCATATCCATTCAGCCCAGCTTCACTTCTGCAAATTACAGACACAGAGCAGGATACAGTACTGAGAGAGAGACACACACACACACACTCACGCATGCAGATTTCAGGAGACAGTCAGGTTGTTTGTGTGCGAGCCAGCAGACAGACTGAGTCATGGGCCATGTCATGTGAGAGGTGTCCAGCATTGTAAAGGCGCCATTGTCTTAGACTGCTCCCCTGAGTGCCCTGCAGGGGGCAGCGCAGGGAGTCTTTAACCTCAGAGTCAAACATGCTGTTCCGGAAACATTCTACACATTCCACAATGGCTGGGCATTCGGACATAACAATATTTACTTTGGACTAACCCGGTCTGGTGTTCTTTAGTCTGAGTTATTCAGCTTCGAAGTTCATATGGTCATAGACATATGGTCTAGACCATGTTTGTGTGTGTGTGTGTAAGAGACAGAAGGACATCCATCCTGTGTTACTGCACCATGCCACCCTATTCACATAAGCATTCCATTACCCTTCATACAGCCACGCACAGGAACATCAGAGGCGGCACTTGGACTTGCACAACATAAAAAAATAAAAGGCAGAAAGAAAAGCAAATTAATTAATGAAGTGCTGCCCGAATACATTGTGCCTTATTCATTATTTACTGTTTGTGGTTTGTTGCAGCTCTTAGCCAGAGAGATAATGAAACAGACAGTATGTGCTTCTTGCAAGTTACAAGAAGTCTTGGAGTTACCAGAAAGCAAACCTCTTCCTAAGACAGGTAAAGGACCACATAAAACGCACAGAGTCACTAAACAAACTAGCAGAGGACTGCAGGTTTATACGCCAGGAGGGACACTGCTGTTGTACTATTGCTTTGTGATGTAATGCAAAGGAGTGACATGTTCTGTACTTCGAAGTGAGGGGATTTTGTATTCTCAGAACGTTGTGGGCATGACAGGTGAAGACATACAGTATAAAGACAGTCCGGGGTGTGTCCCAGCTGTCAGTGCCGGGATTAGCGGCAGACGCATCACAGTTCATCAGCCTACGGCTTGCCGCACTCTGGTAGAAGTAACAAATGTGGCGTCATGACAGAAGGGGAAATAAGGTGTGTGATCTCCAATCTCCAAGCTAGAGCAGCTCGCAAAGACAGGAGCGTGTCATTGTACCGGTAAGCAGACAGACGCTGTAAACCACACACACCCTTGAGTACGTCCGTCAGATGAGTTAGCGGGAAGCTGTGGTAGACTGTAAAATACACCTGCTTTGTGTGACTTGGATGCCACGTATTTCCAGGTGATGAATTCGTCTGTTCACAGGTGTACCTGCTGAGAATGCTCCCGTGCCCCCCCCCCAATTTTCTGCACGTTTATATTCAAAGGGCGTCTCTCAGCAGCAGTGCAACTACGGCTCTGATGCTTTCAGCGGGTAACGGCGACAGCATCGGCAGCAGGGAGTCGCCATTAAGGCCAAGTGAGACACAGATGTGAAACTTCCACATGGCTTGTGCTCATTGATGAAGGACCACCGCAAGTGGGGGAACGCGAGAGTGTCTAGGAAACGACGCGCACACCTGCTCGCTGCAGAGAAAAAATCAGAGGAGAAACAGATTCCACTACACTGTGGACATGCTGGATGAAATACTCCATCGCTAGGTCTTATTTTCGACGCCTGGTGGTGGAAATAGTTTCTCATCGCATCTTTTTATTTTCCATCCACCCTTCACTCTGTTCTCTGACATGTCACGGAAATCATCCAAGACCACGGGGCTATTATGGCCTGAAAGTGCTTTTTTTGTCACGTTGCAGATGCAGTGAAGTAGTATGACCCATGTACTTTAGCTTGTTCCTTCAGGCACTGCTGTGCTAAGACATTAACACACCATGTACATGTAGTAAGGCAGCATTAGCACTGATCGCTGTGGCTGATCACATTAGGCGCTATGTAATGTTACACACAGATTACTGCGTTTTATCATATCTGAGTCCGTATCTAGTTCCGTCACAGATAGTTGTTCATCTTTAAAATGCCGTACCAGTTTGGTTTATCACAATGTACGTGAGCTCAGCGTACACGGATCACGTGGTACCCGTGCGATAATTTCACAGCACAGCTGTGAACGCCGTCAGATCTAAATTGGACAGCTGCTCTTGTTCCCTGGAGTGCTGTTCAAATTCAGAATGGGTTCAGTACAGCGAACAAAAAAAGGAAAGAAAAAAATGACCCGTTGGTATAAATCGGAAAGGTGCACAAGCGCGTGTTCACTTCTGCTGTTCTCTTTGGAGGAAATCTGGAAAGCGCTCAGGTGGTTTTTTTAATCATCAGCAGCTGTGCTCGCCACAGCCTGATCATCGGCACACCGCTGTCGTCCCATGCGCCATGTCCGGCACAGAGATCTCGCAGGTGTTGTGCACGGGACACGTGGGCAAAATGCGCTTATCTGTGACAAAAAGACGCGTCAGCGTGGAAACCGCCACCGAAGTGTAAATCTACCATGAATAATTCATCACACTTTTGTCGGCCAAAGCCGTGTCTGCTGTTTGTATTCCTCCCCGCTCTTGCCCCCCTCGTCCTCCCGCTGTCCGCAGCCCTCTTTATCTCCCTCTCCATTCTTTTTCTCTCTCTCCTTCCAAGTTCATTTCAAAGGCAGCTCCGCTAACAAGACGGCTGTACCGCCAAAGGCGTGCGTGGCAGGAACATCCTACGCTAACGATCCACTGAGCAGTTACGGTATAGCGGTAATGGGATGGTGGTGATGAGTGCGGTATATGTGCATTCCTCATTGAGTGACAGCTCAGAAATAGTAACTAAACCAGCATGTGGCCTTTGGGGTGGAACGGTAGGTCCTGCAGCTATTCACGTTTGTACCATTAGAAAAAACTGGTACAAACCAGTAGCCCTACTGCCACTCATCACTACCATGCGCAGTTTAATAGATTATTTAATGGTCTACTTTAATCGTCTGCTGTAGATGGCTCCTGAACATAATGTCACATGTCTAACCATCAGGATTGCCCCACCCATCTCCTTATGTGTATCATTGTGTGTGGGGGAGGGAGAAGGCTTTAGAGATAACTAATAATGTAAATGGATCAGCTGGCGGAAAGGGTCATATCAGTACAGATTAGAGGGATTACTGCCTTTATCCTCATTTCTCTGTAATTAACAGGGAGATGGATGAAGAGAAAAGGAAGTGGATGAGGGAAGCAGGGATAGAAAGACTGCAGATGTAACAAATTTAGTACAGTAGAATTCACTTAAGAAATATGCTGACGGTGACAAACTGGACCGTGCAGGGTATACAGACGTACACGAGTGTGCATGTGTACATCCACACACGCTTCCCACAATGGGCTAGTGCAGGTGACACGGGATGCAGAAATAACAGCAGGCAAGGGCCTTTATTTAGCGCGTGGACTTCTGTGCGGAATTTAGCTCAGCATCTCGTGACAAACAATGTCATAAAGAACAGGCGAGGGAGCCAGCGCCCGCTGCCACGGCAAAAGACGGGAAGCTCGTGAGGCGCAAATCATGATGCCGAGCGGCAGAGGGAGGGGCGGGGCTTATCTGTCCATCAGCCGCAAACATCAGGGAGATTCCAACGGATCATGCCAGAACATGAACAGATTAAGGCTGCGCAGTCGCTCATGCACACACACACACACACACACACACAAATGCTCCACATTGTGCAATGAAAGCACAGAGAGGGAGAGAGAGAGAGCACAGATTGTGGCTCTTGTTACTGCTATAATAAGACATTATTGGCAGTATAGCTGCCCATGGCCTCTTGCTTTGAGATTGGCACACTCTGTCTTCACTCGTTTAATGTAAGAGGACCCTGAGAGGCCTTGAACCTCCACAGATTGAAATTCGAACCGTCAATTTATCCTCCTGCCTTTTTCTCTCTCACATGCTCATTGTTCACGGTATCTGACACAGTGAGGCACCGGGGTGTAGATGGGTTCTACTGGACAGATCACTAACGTGGCAAACGTAGTTATTCTTGGGGTTTGAATACAGGCAATGTGGAACCCTGCTTTGGGGGTTGGAGTGTAAACAGGCTTAGAGTTGGAAGTTATGAAATATAGTGCCTTGTTGGGGTTGGAGAATAACACAAGGGAATTCTAACAGTTAGAACCGGTTATGTTAATGATTAATGTCGAGACAAACAGTCAACGTGAGACCCAACGATAACAGAACAACTCCGTTCTCATGCGGCTGTGAATCTACAGTCCAGCTCAATTTGTGGGGGCAAAACTGTTACTATAAGTCAGTCTCTGTAGTGTGATGTCCACACTAAGAGTCAGGACAACAGGAAGTGAGATATCTAATCTTTACGCTGGTCGTAATGTCACTGGCTGTCACAGAGGGGTTGACGGCCGCCCTCCGTGTCATTCCAGTTTAGTGTGAACCCAATTAGCAAGTCAGCGTTTAATATCAATGTCGGCAAAGTTAGGGTACACACACACACTGCAGTTAGCGTGAACAAAACAAGTTACAGGTAAGGATTCAAGCTGGCCTTGATGCGGCACTACTGTGCCGTCAGTTAACCTGAATTTCTTCGACAAAGTATAAAAAGGTAGTGTGCACAAATGAAAAATTGCTTTGAATTGTATCTGGCTACGTCCCTGAAAGCAGCACAGTGAAGGGTGTTGGGCAGAGCTGGATATTAGCAGGGGGATATTGGAGGAGGAACAACTGTCCACTATGACAAAAATATACTAATAAATATAACAAAGCCCCTGTGCTCCCCTCCTCCCTCAGCTCCCTCCAGCCAGGCAGAGAGGTCTGTAGAGGTGGCAGCTGTTAACAGGAGAGGAGGCCTGTGGGAGAACACAATTCAGAGATGGTGGGGACAGAAGAAGGGCAGAAACACGCGCCTCTGTCTCGCTCTCCGTCCACGGGGGCCTGTCTGCCTCGCCTCTCTCAGCCCCCCCCCTCTCTCAGACCCCACTGCCTCTCTCTCTCTCTCTCTCTCTCTCTCTCTCTCTCAGACCCCACTACCTCTCTGTCACACCCTGCTGTCTGTCTGTCCCTCTCTCTCAGACCCCTCTGCCTCTCTGTCAGACCCTGCTGCCTGTCTCTCCCTCTCTTAGACCCCTCTGCCTCTCCGTCAGACCCTGCTGCCTGTCTCTCCCTCTCTCTCAAACCCCGCTGCCTGTCTCTCCCTCTCTCTCAAACCCCTCTGTCTCTCCCTCTCTCTCCGACCCCGCTGCCTCCCTATCTCTCCATCAGGGCTCTACTACCTGTCGCTCCCTCTTCCCTATTGTGCACCCTCTCCCCATGTGTCTGTCGGGCCCCCTCTGCCTCAGGATTTCTTTCACATCACAGCTTTAATACTTGATGAGCCTTTTCGCTGAGTGAGATTGAACTGGATGTTCCCATGAGCCATCTGTAACCTGCACCACAGCCCACATTGAGCACGTATAGAGTACAGTGCGTGTACACACACACACACACACACACACACACCCACACACCTATACAATCTCAAAAGATTTTTGCCTAAATTTTTTAAAATTACAGTTGCTTAGATTTTCTTTTCGCAGTGAAGGAAGCCAGTGACTGCACACACACGACACTACACTGCAGCCACTCGCAGAAGGAAGCACGTGAACATGCTGACAGGAGAACTGTAAGACAAGATTACACCGCTGTGCCACACCTACAGCGGGGTGTGAAGCTGCAGTGTTCTCAAAGGCAGATATGCTCCAGATAGTGGAGTCTACAGAACCAGCGCGTGCTCACACACACACACACACACACCTGGATCCAGCCTGTTCCCAGCAGGGCCATTCAGCTGGCCCTCAGCACGCCATCTGGTGAAGCACCTACACGTTCACGGTGTACTTGAACCCATTCACTGAAACAAACCGAAAGCAGCGAGCTCACGGGGGAAGGCCAGTTCAGCGCACACTGCTCTTATTCATACTGTGCGTGTTAGCACCCCTTTCACTCTCTCACAGACGGCAGCCTGAAGGCTGCTGGCTGAAGCCCCAGGAGGGGGCCTTCATATCATGTCCTTCAACAATGTCCCTCTATGCAGAGTTGAAAAAAAACATCAAATCTGCAGTAAAATTTAAATATGTTTGCATGCGCACACAGACATATAGAACCAAGGGAGCTACGCTTTGGTTCAGCTAAAATGAGCTATTTCCCAGTAGATGGCAGGAGTGGAATTCACTAAAGACTGTATTTGCCTGAGAAGCTATGAGCTGCTGTCTAGTTGCACAAACAATGGACAAAGTCTCCACTATTTGTATTCACATATTCACACCACTGGGATCTCAGCAGAAATAAAAAAGGTTTGTCCTTCACTGAATCCTCATCAAGACTGACACAAAACAGCAAGCAGACAAGACAAGACATCACCAGGACTGTAGGACGTGACCATAACAAGACTACAGGAGGGCTGTAGGGTAGGTCACAGGAATACTGTAAGACAGCTTTAGGATGTGACTACAAGACCACAGCAGGACCACAGAGGATGACCACATACAGACTGCTACAGGACTGTAGGGTGTGACCATGGCAGGACCACAGAATGTGACCATATGTGGACTGCAACAGGACTGTAGGGTGTGACTATGGCAGGACCACAGAATGTGACCATATATGGACTGCAACAGGACTGTAGGGTTTGACCACCGAATGACCACAGCTCAACTGTAGGGCATGTCAATAGATCTCAGACAGATATCTGCTTCTATGAAAACCAGCTCTTTGGAGAAGTCCTCCACCCTGATCCTGTGTCGGCTGATAGTATGCATGTCTCACTGTCCATCTCTATCCTACGCTTATCATCAGTTAATCATGAAAATCAAGGGCACATCAAGGAAAATCAAGTCTATAAGATGTTACTATAATTTTATCCAGTGTGAGATTAATTATCAGGCACCAAACAGTTGTTTGGCTCCTTTTTTGCCCTAGGTTTGACTACCAGGAGCTTCTTCACAACTCCACCTTCTGCCTGGTCCCACGGGGGCGTCGCCTTGGATCCTTCCGCTTCCTGGAATCGCTGCAGGTGAGCCTTGCCCACTTACCTCACTCACCTCCCCGCATCATCTCGCGTAAACTCGGATCAGCTCAGTTCATGGCTCACGCACCCCCAAACTATCCCCTTAGTCACCGTGGAAACGAGCTGCCTTGTGCGATAGATCTGTGGCATAAACCCACAGGGGAAATGAACAGGGCCAGACACATAGTTGGCCTGCCTGAGGGAGGCGGAGCCTTGGGCGTCGGTTAAGCGATGAGGACACACACACGGTCCCACATACATTCCTATTCTCGGCCATCACCGCATCCGTGCAATGAGGCCGGAGTACCGGAAGCCAAGGACACTTGGAAAGTGGTGTAGAACTTGCCTTATGCTGAAGGGGCAAAGCCGCAAAGCAGAGGTCTGGCAGGGAGTGCAGCCTTTCACTCACTCCACCCCCCCATCTGCTCTCCATCTTTCCCCCACCTCCATGTGTTAAACTCCAGCCAAGACTCACAGAAGAGCTGGCAGGGTCCCTAACCCCTCCCCCCGCACTGACACAAACATCAACAACAGCCCCACACGTACACAGAAACAGGCAAGTTGATGCACCTCTCCCCATAGGGAGATTTGGCCAGGCAAGTCCCAGGCTTCTGTTTGGCCCAGCATAGCATGAGCAGTAGCAGGCTCACTGGAGTTATTAATGCAGACTTTTTTCCCCCCCAACCCTACTAAACAAACATATGAGGAATGTTTGCCTCACCATGACAACATTACACATGCCTCCAGCATTATTTTTTGCCTGTACTCTGTCCTTCCCTCACATTACATGGGTTTCTGGGGAGAAATGTAGGAGACCATTAAGTGTACTCTAGCTAATGAATGCTAATCCCACACCAACAAAACTCAAAGCCTGGTTCACTAGTGACCGGCTGAAACACATTAAGAGTCCAAAAGCACGTGAGAAACTGTACACGCGCATACACACCCTCCTGGGTTTGTTCCCACAGGCGGCCTGTATCCCAGTGTTGCTAAGCAACGGCTGGGAGTTGCCCTTCTCTGATGTCATCCAGTGGAATCAGGCCGTGATCGAAGGGGACGAGAGGCTGCTGCTACAGGTAAGGCAGGCGCACACACAGACACACCTGTGAACAGCAACCATGAACGGCAGATAGAGGCAGGAACACATGAAGCTGTCTGACTGGGGAACCAGGTGGCCAGGCTAATCAGATTTATAGAGAAACAGTGTTTGGACTGGCACGGTGGCTACGAGCTGCGGCAGTTAATCAGTGTTGCTGTAAGGCATGTGTGTGGCCACATGTGGTGCATCATGGGTAGCACAATGGTGCCTCTGCAGGTCCCCTCCACGGTGCGGGCCATGGATGACGAGCGGATACTGGCCTTACGGCAGCGGACGCAGATGTTGTGGGACGCCTATTTCTCCTCCGTCGACAAGATTGTGCTGACGACGCTGGAGGTGAGCGCAAGCGAACGCATATCGGAGACTTGCCAGGAAGTTGCTCTGAATCCATGCCATATCAAATTTTTGCTCAGGCTGAACTGAAACTCTAACAGAACAGTGCCATCTGCTGGTCAAATTGCACAGTTCAGCAGTTTTGTGCCACTGCAAATTAAGGTGTTCTCCCTTTTCGTGACCTTTACCCCCTCCTAGATCATAAAGGACCGGGTATTCTCACACATCTCTAGGAACAAGCTCATGTGGAACGCACTACCTGGTGGACTACTGGTGCTTCCAGAGTACTCCACTCACCTGGCCCACTTCCCCTTCTACTACCTGAGCCAAGGTACAGCTGGGCTGGCCTTCACTCTAGGAGAAGTGTTCCAAGTCAGAGCCACTCTCAAATGACCTGTGGTTCAGACAGAGACACGACAGAGCACTTTAGAGAGAGCATTATCATTCCGTTGACACGTGACAGATAACCACTATAAACTCCACTTAAAATTATCTGCCAAAATTTAATTGCATGTGTGCAGACACCCACACAGCAAATACCTTTGTCCTCTCAGTTCCACTGAAGTGCTGACTATTGTATAAGGGCACCCCATTTATACCCGTTGCCTTGTGTTCACTGTTATACTTGAAATTATTTCTGGAGTAATTTGTGCCAAGTCGCCAAAGGCAGTTGTAATTACGGCTCTATGCACAGCCCATTAGATGATCCAAATTGGAAACGCATCCTGTGTGTTCTGAGCCTGCCGTGTTTTTCCCCTCGCAGGGATTAGCCCGGCTCAGGAGTTCACAGCCGTCATCCATGCCGTCAGCCCGCTTGTCTCACAATCCCAGCCAATCATGAGGCTCCTGCAGGTTGTATCAAGGTCCAAGTACTGTTCCCAGGTATTTTGACTTCTGCTAATGGCTGTGCATGAGTGCATTTAGGTGTGAATGTAAGGATCTTACTGTATCCACTACAACAACTCTGGGGTGTCTTCCCCTAGATCATTATTGTGTGGAACAGCGAGAAGCCATCCCCCCCAAGGAGTAAATGGCCCCCCATGCCAGTCCCCTTGACTGTGATGGATGGCCGAAAAAAGGTGCGCTAAATGTTCCTGCCCACCCCCATCCCACAAAAATCAAAACTTCCTTTACTGTACCCATTCTCTCCAACCTGCCCTATATTTTCCAGACCACCAGCCGCTTCCTGCCCCACGTTGCCATAGAAACGGAAGCAGTGCTCAGCCTGGATGAGGACACAGTTCTGCTTACCAGCGAGGTCGGGGCCCGTTTTTCCCAGAACCAGCAAAGCCTCACGTGCACACGCACACACAGGCACGCCGTGAAAAAGTCACAGGCCTCCAGTCTACCTGGCACAGCGATGACACCTGCAGCCGAGTCTGGAAACGTTATCAGCAAACCGGCTCTTGGCTCTCAGAGAAGCTTTAGTACAAATTGGCTCATGTATCACACTGCTGTGTCACACGAGGTAGCAGATCATGGAGCAGAGTTTAATGAAAGCTTAAGGTATTACACAGTGCTACATTAGAGCTTGCAGCACTGTGGTATTAACTCTAAGAAGCAGAGGAGTCATTCTGCCAGTCCATTCGGGTAACTGGCACACAGAGTGGATCTGCACTAATCCATCCCCGCTGTGCTGCAGGTAAACTTTGCCTTCCTG
Organism: Chitala chitala; assembly: GCA_025773905.1. NCBI lineage: Eukaryota > Metazoa > Chordata > Actinopteri > Osteoglossiformes > Notopteridae > Chitala > Chitala chitala. The sequence continues at coordinate 34,036 of JABJVR010046390.1, forward strand.
GTGTGGCTGAGCTTCCCCGAGCGCATCGTTGGGTACCCTCCCCGGAGCCACTTCTGGGACCCCGTCAAAAAAGTGTGGAGTTACACGTCCAAGTGGACCAATGAGTATTCCATTGTTCTGACTGGAGCGGCCTTCTACCACAGGTGACATTCTACACACACGCACACACACACTTGGACACACGCACACGACAATCCGTCATCTGTGCTAATCACGAACAGACACCCTTCTGTTGTTGTGGAAGCCTGGAATCCCTTATTAATCCTGTTCCTGGTGACTCATGCTTTCGCATGTTTGGTTCCAGCTGACTTCTCTAATTAATTAGTCCTTATTCAGCTGCTGATTAGTCGACATTAGAGTCAACAACAGCCTACAGTGCTAATTACATAAATGAATCATCGATTACATAACCTGCAGGTAAAAGTTACGGACATATCTATGCTTCTGCTGTTGAATAGTTGAGTAAGCCCTCATTGGGTCTTAATTTAGAAAAGATTCCTCTTCACTCAAACCACATTTCAAACAAGGTTGCATTAAGAGGTCAACGAGAGAACAGAACTTGCAAGCACATCCCACACCCAAAACAAAGATTAATACATCTAAGCCATTCTGTCCTGTCTCCTGCCTCAGGTACTACCATCACCTGTTTTCGCAATACCTGCCCGCCTCACTGCGGTTGCTGGTGGACCACACCTCTAATTGCGAGGACATCCTCATGAACTTCCTGGTGTCCTCCGTCACCCACCTTCCCCCAGTCAAAGTGGCTCAGAGGAAACAGCACAAGGAAGCACCTGGCCCCCAGGTAAGAGTACACCTGTCTACATCAACCCAGCATTGTAGCAGTACGTTAATGATAAATAGGTCTGCTTAAGGCATGATTAACATCAACGGGTTCCTCTCGTCCCCGTTTAGGGGCTGAAGAACGGCCCTTGGTTGGACTCGGAGCACTTCGCCCAGAGGCAGGAGTGCGTGAACGCCTTTGCTGACTGGTTTGGCTACATGCCACTGGTTCACTCCCAGTTCCGGCTGGACCCCCTGCTCTTTAAGGACCAAGTGTCTGTGCTCCGTAAGAAGTATAAAGATTTGGAGCGCGTTTGACGTGGGCGGAGCATCAGAGGGGAGACGCCAAGGGAAGCGACTTGAAGAGGGACGCTCGTGACCTCCAGGGGGAGCCCCTCCACACAGGACCATAACGTTAACGTCACAGAGCGGCCTGGCTCACACACACAAACCTGGAGGAGACGAGAGCCAGCCACAGACTGTCGGGGGCAGATCAGTTACGTTTCTTTTTTGGACTGGACTGAAGTGTTCACATGGAAGACTTGTGCCTGGGTCCCAGGGTGCGAACCCGGATCTGGGAGAGCCTGTGCACACAGTGCCAGAGAACGTAAAAAACAGCAGCTGTATCTCCATCGTACTATAACCACAGCACACAGGGAAAACCAATCTTAATTGTAAATCTGTACTTGCAGAATCCGTTTTAATCAGATTAATAAAGCAGAATTATATAGGATCAGTTTTTCTGCAATAACAAAATGGTTGTCATTTCATATGCGTCACAGTGTGAAACGAAGGGACGATATTTACAGGGACAGAAGGTGAGGTTCTAATGTGGTTAACAGAGGTAAGCCAGGAGAAGGAAACAGGATGAACTACGTTTAGCATTTGGTTGGGGTGCAGAAGGACCAGAGCAGGTAAGCAGTGGAAATCACACAATGTATTTGTATGGGACATTCACAATGCTCTTTCTAACTACAGCTTTATCAAAGCCACCTTCCTGGAACCACTCAGTCAGCACTTTATGATCATCACATTGGAAGCTTGTCTGGCCTGGATTTAGAATATTACTGGATCACTTGGCCTGACACCCATCCTGTAGCTACAGCTAACTTATTACACATTCAGCTACGCCAGTGGAGTCTGAAGGAAACCTGCCTCAGCCTGACAAAGAGAGACCTGTAATTGGCATCACTCGTCAACTAGTAATCCAAATTAAATTACATTTCCAAATTAAAAAAAAGAATTACACAATGCTACAGTATGCACTTCACATAATTAATATAAAAAACAATGCAACATCACAAGTAGAACAGACAGAAAATGAGAGGGAAAATGAAAAGGCACAATTTAGAGCAAGCTGCCCTTTACATCCTGACACCAGATCGCGTCCTCGTGTTTGAAAAGCTCAGGGCTTGGTCAGGGTAGAATGAGGCTAGGCTGTGACATCTGGGGCTCTGGAGGTCCCCCAATACGTCCGCATCTATGTTACCTAAAGCCATTAGCCTGCACAATGCTACACATGCACACATGTGATTTTCCACCGGCAGCACTGTGTGGAACTGCCCTTCAGGATGACACACTTTGCTTCTCAGGTTTATGCTACTGAGGAACAGCAATGTGCAAAAAGGAAAAGATAAAAATCACAAGACAGAGAAAATTCAGGAGCCCTTTTTCTTTTTTTACAATTTATTTCAGTGTTTAAAAACCAGAAGCGTACAAAATCACTGCATTCTAGAGTCTAACACCAATTGGCCTGTCAATGTCCCTGGGTTGACAGAAATCCCCCCCCCCTCCAGCTTGACAGAACGGTAAATTCACCAACCACCCCCCCCCACCCACTGTGATGATGAATCACCCTGAGACAATAGCTGCCAATGTTCTTCAGAGCTGCTGCGGTGGCCCTGTTGCTGCCCAGAAGGGCCATTGTAAACAGGCTGCTCTTGCCAAAACAGCAGCTGAACATCTGGCTGTGCCCAGATCAGTTAATGAAAATATTCACCCCATCACAAAGCCAGAGGGAACTTGTTCAGCAAGATTGAGCTTATAAAAAAGGCTAACAAAAAAATTAATATAAAACAACAATTGCAAGAACAGGAAGACGAAAACAACTCCAATAATTACTGGCTCATTCTCATAGCACCTGGGAGTTAAACAGGCAGGAATACCTGAGGACTGACCGCCGAGGGCTCTGGCGAGGATTCAGATTTGGAGTGTAGCCTGCAGGGCTCAGATGATTCGATTCGGGGTAGGGAGGGCATGGCTTTATTTCCTCAAGGTGAGCATGGTGTTGATGTCCCACATCAAGTTCCTCATCTGGTCCATCAGCACCTTCATCTCCTGGTTCTTCTGCCGCACCTTCTGCGGTGATCGTTGCGGAAGACGGGGCGTTACTCACAGATTCCTGGCACACGGAATGTTTCGCAACACGGCACTCGTACAAATTCGAGTTGTGCGCTCACCTCCAACACTTCCTGACGCTCATGAACCACGGCGGGGTTGCAGGGTTCCACCGTCACCGGAACAGTCTCCTCCCCAACATAGGGCACCATCTGGAGACAGCAGCACAAGATCCAGTTTCTAAATAAAGTCCGCAACTGAATAAATTTCAGATTGATGGTAAACCAGCCATTGTTTTTAAGGGTGAATGTTTGAAGTTCTCTGCTGTACACTGCGAAGCTAAATCAAAAAAAAAAAAAAAAAAAGCATTACTTTGCCTATGTTTGGAAACATTTCAGATTTATTCTTTCACGGTAAATCAGCCACTGTATTACAAACCTTATGGCTTTCCTCAAATATGGTATGTTATGCCATAATGTGACAAAAACTGACAGCCCATTACCAAAAACAAAGCTGGCGGCTCTAGTGTTAAGTGTCCGTACGCATTGCAGCTCCTCCAGGTAGTCATTGACGCTCAATTAGAACGATTCACATAAATATTTTTATTAAAGCTTGCGTTCCTCTGTGCTCATTCAAGAGAAATGCACGAACATATGCTATACAAATACTTAACGGAGGAAAAACAAAATTTGAACTTTAAACGGATTGGAAAAAACCCTCGACTGTGTCATCAGCTACTTCACTGACACTAGTGTCAAACTTAAGGGACCATCTACAGCAAAAATCTGAATTTACCTCAACTACTATGCTTTCAATCTTTCCAAATCTGCAACGAATTAGCAAAGGAGCAGATTAGCCAAGGTCAAGAGGACAGAGTCGAACCACGAGACGGAACGAGGCAGAGAGCCAGTAGCAGCCTCACCTCCACTGGACCATCTTGCAGGTCAGAGGTCAGCTCCACGCAGCGCTCATAAAGGAGGCGGAGTTTGCGAAACAGCAAGGTCAGCTGACGCAGGTGCTCCTGCAGCTTCCCAAAACGGTCTTGGTAGAGCGCCTGGCTCTGGGTGACACCATTTGGCAACTGGAAAAAAGAAATAAATAAAACAACAGGTGAGGATCTTTCAAGGAGAAAAGGCCTGTGGTGTCAGGCGGGTACTTGAACATTATAACACAACACAGCAGCTCAGACTAGAACCAATTCATAACAGACAGAAGGAGAAAGAAGGAACTGCTGTGTGCATGACAGTGACACAAAACAGAAATGGGGAGATGATGAACCTGTGTGGCACGGGTGATCTGGAAAATCTCCATGGTGCGTGTAATAATGTCCTGCACCGTCTCCTGGCCGATGCGGCAGAGGAAGATTGGTGAAATTTCACGAAGCGGAGTGTTGGGCTGGCCGGTGCCGGGCATGGGGGGGCCGTGGGGTGGCTGTTGCTGCTGCTGCTGAGGGGGCAGACCTGGCCCCATTGGGGGCAAGGGGGCAGACATCAAGACCTGGAGGGAGACAAGGGCATTCAAACGCTAGGCAGAGTAGGCCTCCCCAGTTCACTGCAAAGTGGGCAGTTGCACCTCATGAAATATAAAGTCCTGGTCCCTGCCCAAAGCAAATGACCAGAAAACACAGCAATCGAATAACAGATCAACAAATGCAAAGATCTACATACCCACTTCTTTGTAATAAAAAAATGCAGGCATTATGTTAACAGGCTAAACGTAGCGCGCGCGCAGCTGTGTTCAAAACAAAGAATCTAGAATGTTAACGCACGTGAACTACAAAGAGATCAAAGCGATTCAGAATGAAGTAGTTCAACCTGAGAACTGTACATGCTGTCTCGACCAAGCTAAACAGAAAGCGTTAGCTTGCTTGCTAAATATCAATGAGAAAATGCTCTTCCTCACTGGTTACTTACTTGAATCTGACAACAGAAACAAACCCCTGTTGTTTACACTTTCATTTAATTTAAACAATATGAAAATTCAGTGCACTGCACTGGTTAATCCGAAGCTATTTTTTTCCCGAATGTCCCAAACTCTTGCCGAACTCTCGAAAACCACCGGCAGGTTCTGACGTAACTTCCGCTCTTCATATTCATTCAACTTACTTCTTATTTTGTCCACTAGAGGGAATTAAATGTTTGTAAATGTGTATATTAGAGCAATTTAAAGGAAAGAAAATCATGAGTGCGGCCAGGGGTGGTCCGTTTCTGTTTGATGTATATACGGATTATTAACAAAAACAAATCTGAGAACAAGTAATGACAATTTTTGTGTCATAATTTATTGTCAATAACTGTCTTATTATAAAACCAATCTCATTTGTTTAAAACATTGTTCTACAGAATTTAACAGCTTGTTTGTTATTCTTATAAGTTAAAATGTACCTTTGTTTTTTTTTTTATAACAGATTAAACAAAGCACAAAGTGTCAGGTTTGGGTGAAGGACACGTGTTTGTGGAAACACAAGTGAGACCTCGGGAGGTTCGCTCAGCCCAGTCAGCCGCACACCTGCGCAAACTGGGATGCAGAAGAGCGCTGGAGACAGTCTAGCCATATTCAAATGGGCTGATGTTGCTTGACAAACATGACATATACTGGCAGCACTGAGGGGACAAAAAACAGACTGATGATTGTGTAATTCATGATACTGAGACTAAAGCCCGGAACTATGCGCAGCCGTGAGGCTTATCGCTCGGTTTGCAGTCCGGCAGCGCACTCAGGTTTACAATGACAATGAATTCTGTAATCTTTACCGGTTTTTAAATGCAAAACAGTAGCACTTCCTTGTCTTTGTCCTTGGAACATTTTGTGCCTAGCACGAATATGTTTAAAAAAAAAAAAAAAAGGTCAAACCGTGGCTTAAGGCTGTGAGCTTCAGGAAATTGTATGAAAGTTTGCGTGCCCTTATCCTAAAATCTCATTTTATCGCAATTTCTTCACCATCTTTTTCACCGTTGTTTTATGCATTGTATTCTACTAAAAAAAGTGTGCAATATTACACATATATTGCGCTGGATATTTTTGTTGTTGCTCACTGTTGGCTCGGCATCATAAATATATAATATAAAGTTTAAAAAACATTAATTGTCTACTTTTTCAGTTAAACTCCCTCCCACCTGTGAGAAAGTTATCTCCAGAGTGAAATTACAACTGAGTATTCATCTGTCATCACCCTGGAGAAAAATGAACACACTAATTTTATTAATTTACTATAATAATCAAAATACGACAATAGTTAAAATACAGTGAAAAATTTTAAACACACAAAAACAGTACAAATAGAATAAAAGGATTTTTGAAGGATTTGTTTTTAAAATCCAGCACAGCAGGCTGTCTCAACCCTTAAGTTGTTAAAAAAACCAAGTAGCTGTACCTGATAATTACAAATACTTAAAAGTGACCCTTCAATATCCCAAATGGCTAAGATCAGGTTTTAAAAAAACAGAGCTGTCTAAAACTTGTGCAGCACTAAAGGATGTCCCCACAAAAACACCAACACCTGTCGGACCCATGCTGAATCAGTAGTGCATCTGCAGGTAAACAATTTTGTTTCACACAAGACCAATAATGGAGTGAGGTTTAAGTTGGCAGAAAAAGGAAGAGGTGTGTAAAACTAAAATGAATCTGATCAGTGTCAGGTATCTAACCTGGTAACAGTACTGAGTAAGTGTAACAGGAGCGAGTAGCATCCTGTAGTTCATTGATTTATTAGTGTGAATATTAGTTTATATAATATGATTCACCTGAAGATTTACAGTTAAAATGACTATATTTAACATTTAAGACCAGTTTTACAATGTGAATATCATACTTACAGGGAGCCAATTCACCACTGAGTGCTGCAGAAAAGCAGCAGCTCAACATGGTGCTGACCCAGAGAGGAAAGAAAAACATTTAGAGAAGGAAAACAAAGAAAGGGGTGGAGGGTCAGGCAGGGGAAGAAAACCGTAAATGACCTGAGTGAGAGAGAAAAGGGCAGATGTCACAGACAGTAGAGGATTTACCATAGGATCAGGGACAGAAAAGAAGCTGTACAACACCTCATCATCTCATCGTTGGAGATGCCTGGTGATGTGCTACCAGTTTCACCCACTGTGAAAAAACATCAGACAGTAACCGTAGCCAATGCAGAATTGACATACAGGGATGCCAGCTGCTTGTGTATGACGACACAAAATCTGAAGTGCGAGTGCTTTAATGCAAAGCGTTTCTCATTCAGACATACAGAATTCAGACAGAAGTTGGTGGCAAATGGTGTGTGGTGAAGTATGACAGTGACCTGTACCCTGGTGTCATCACAGATACAAGTGAAACACATGTTGAGGTACGATGTATGCAGAAGATTGGAGTCAACAGGATTTTCTGGCCAGCTCATGAAGACATCCTTTGGTACCTGTTTCAGGACATTGTGTGTATCATCCCACCCCTGAGGCCAGTCAAAGGTTGAGAAAGATGTCTGTGCCAAACTAGTAAAGCCTTCTTAGAAAAGGTCAGCAGGTTTGTTTTTGTGAATTTTCTGCAATTCAACTAAAGTACTATTAGATGTTGCAGACCACACAGCACACCAGGCATGAATGTTAGCCTGCTGAGCCGGAGACCCACGTCTTTAGTTCTGGGAGCAAATTTAACTCTTATCCCAACCATAGAGATGACATCACCATCAATGCAGCCGACCCACTGCCACATGCAGTGATTGCTATACTACCCCCCTCGTTATCCCTACTTTAACTGCATCCTGTCTCGGCTGAAACAATTTCATCCCACTTCTAACACCAATGTAACAGACCAAGGGAGCAAACAGGTTTCAAACCCAGGTCATCACTGCACACACAGCACAACAGAGAGGAGGATTAGCCTGCTGAGCAAAAGACTCACATCTTTAGCTCTGGGAGCTAATCGAACTCTTGTCCCAACCCTGGAGGTGACTTTACCATCAATGCAGCTAACCCACTGCAACATGCAGTGGTTGCTACAATACTAAATAAAAAAGAAAGGGAAATTTAATTTAATTTAATAACAGTAGTCCCTCCTTGCTAGAAACCTAGCCATTTTCTGTCATGATAAACCATAGGTAACCATCTTCTTTACTCATTTTAATGATAAGCATTCTTTCTCTCTTGCTCTCTTTAAATAATTTAGTGGCACTAGGAGGAAAATGTGCCGGTTGCTTGAGAGTTCCACTTGTTTAAATACCAGATACAAGAAAGTTTACTGCAGTTAAATGTGTATTATTACATTCACTGTTGAAAGAAACATTAAAAATTAAGTTTAATTTCAAAGAGTTACAACAAGAAAATGGCATCCATTTGGCAGAATGGATCCACTCACACTCCGTTTAGGCGACCAGTTTGCAAATCTTCAGGTGAGGTGCCCTGAATGAGCTGGTTCAGAAAATGATATCCCAGATCTGTAAAAGACTGTGCAATGTTTGTAGGTAAAAAGAGAAGGAACACAAGCAAAACACTATTTGTATTTGTCTGAAATGAGCGTGACGAAAATTGTTTTTTCTTGAACACATCAAAAATGGAGATTAAGAAAGTAGATTATTGGCTGCTGTGGTGGGTTGGCGCCCCACCCTGGGTGTCCCCTGCCCTGCGCCCTATGTACTCTGGGATGGGCTCCAGGCTTCCCCACAACCCTCACCAGGAATAAGTGGTTAAGATAATGGATGGATAGATGGATGGATTATTGGCTGGTCCATAGTACCCTTAGTGTGCCATCCCCAAGAAGAGGTAAACCTATCAACGTTACATAAACCAGTGGGGACGGGTGTATACCAGTCAAAACAGGTCAGAACCCAAGAACTAGAAAGGATGGGTGGACACACATTAGAAAGGCAGCTTTAATTGATCAGGAATGTTGTTAATGATTTTTAAAAAGGCACTTTTTAAAATGGAAATGTCAGGTGTGCCAGTGGTTAATTGAGACTAATCTTGTCTGTTATCAGTTACTTATTACTATACAGACTGAAACATTAAATTCATTGTCCTATCATCTGGAACATTTAAAGGATGTCTCTGTATAGAATCGATCCTCTTCACAGATAAAACACACGCATTGCTAGGTGTTATTATTTTGGAGGAAAGGAGTGTGAGCTGGTAAAAAAGGCCATAGCTATCACACAGTGAAATGCTAAAGCGCCCTGCGCAGCTAACACCATAGGCTCACTTCCACCTTTCTCCTTTAGTGCCATCCATTCACCCATGACACCCCCACACCTCGAGTGTACACACCTGAGTCTATCTAGGTGATTAAGGTTGTCGTTCCCTTCCTTCCATCACCTGCTCATATCACAGAGCATGTTTTTGCACCACACCACTGACATTTGCATGATCTTTATACATATAAAGGATATATGTCTATCAGTATCTTTCCCACCTGAGATAGACTGCATTATCTGCTCAGGTAACAGCCCCCTTTTTTTGCAGTGGTAGCTGCACACCTGATATAAAAAGCACAAGCAGAGGTGGGGGTGGAACCTGCTGTGACTGGGAGCTGTCAAAAACCATTGGGACATCATGGAAAACTTTGTCCTCTTGTTTTCCCTCCTCCTGCCATCACAGCTGTTAACTGGGGTAGGTGCATCTTGAGTTTCATGCCTCGTAAAAAACGTTTCTCGTGTACATTTGCTGGTGAGGTTCTTTTTTATCAGCAAAAAGGCCCACCCACCATAAAAGAGATGACGAACAAAAGGAGCAAACAAGAAAAGCAATAAACGTCATTCACTTCAAAACCTTACTTTATGGAGCTCTGAAGTTCGATTGTTGTTCTGTGTGTGAAATGTGGCATGATGTGGTGCCCTGCTGAAAAAATGCTTAAATGCTTAATTGATGACAATCTTGGATCCTAAATACATAAATATTGGGCAACTTGTAGTATAAACAGCAGGGCTTGGACTGATTGGCTGAATATTTGCTGGTTCAAGTCCCAGGAGCCATTCTGATGCTGGACATGTAATCTATGCTGCAGATATAGAAATTGGTCAGTTGTATGTAGGCTGTCCCATATGTACTGAATATCACTTTTCAAGCCAGTAAAATAAAACGCAGTGAGGTGGCCTCATTACAAGCTTAGTTTCCTGTCTTAATTTCCTGTCAAATAGCTTGGAGTGACTGAATCAGTTTGTGTTCTCTGTAGCAGAGACATTTTTGCCAGCGTAACCCCTAATGATTGTACAGTTTCTAGCACTGTGAACACAAAATGTTTGGTTATGTCAGGGCATAATAGTTTAAAAGTGTGAACAGCGGTTTGTTTTGACTCTTCCAATTTGGATTGAACCTATATGTAGATATGTCAATAAATTAGTTACTTGTCACACATGTACAGAATTAGACAAAGATGTAATACAAAGAGCACCATAACTTTGCAGTAACAGTAAATGCATTCAGAATAAGATAAATAAAATGTAAAAATAGAAATAATGTCAAAGCAGGGAGTGTCTGAAATGTCTTTCCAAAGTCCTGGAACTATAAAATCCTCATCACATTAAAAAAAGTTATGCAACCCTGTATAAAATATAACCAGTTGTGTCAATGTATAATCACATCAAATATCGAGCTAAAACAAATGAAGCTTTTAGTTTACCCCTTACTGTGAGGGTAACAGCAGAACGTTGAACCACGCCCAGCTGAAGCTCCAAAATCCTGTAACAGACTGAAGAAAACCAGCATAAATGATAGTGAAACAACACTTTGGAGTGTCACAGCAGCACACCACAGCCACATGCAACGGCTTGAAATTCAAAGAATAAATTAGTAAATAAAAGCTGAAAACATAATTTAAATGCATGTAACTAAAAATAAAAGTGAAGTTCGTGCCTTTAAGTGTTCGGGAAACTACAATAAAAGTCCTGAAATTCTAATGCCATTAAACAGCACTATCTGGTTTTGGGCATGACAGGATTTCTGCTTAATTAGACAAACTGTTAAAACACAAAGGAGACCTTGTTATGATAGAAAGAGAGATTACTAAAAATGTTACTGTATTAAGAAATTTTGTAATAATCATCCTCAAAATCTTGAAATTCCAGACATTTCCATGTTCATATCCAAAATCAGTGTTTATGCATTAATTCTGTGACTGTGTTCTCCATATCCTGGAAGCCGTAAGGCCACCCAAAAGAACCTGCATTCCAGTAATCCTTAACAACTTTACATCACCTGGCACTCTTTATAAAAGCCTTCTTATATATTAAACAAGCGAATTTATTTTTTCAACTTTCAAAAAAATATATATGTGGAACAATAACAGAAATAGCCTAATCAATACTTTGCCAAAGTACTGTACTCCGGTGTTAGTAATTTTGAGAACGAACAGCTGTTGGCCTAAAAGACATACATTTGACTATCCATCCATCCATCCATCCATACTGTACTGCCTTATCCAATCAGGGTCGCGGGAAGCCTGGAGCCCATCCCAGGAAGCATAGGGTGCAGGGCTTTCATAATTCATGCATGAAAGGGTTAAAAAGGGAACACTTCTGTTAAAAGTTAGGAAATATTAGTAAGTAAAGCATGCTAAAAATCTATATTTTATTGACCTCTGCTCTACCGTGTGTTCCTTAAGAAGCAGGTGTATAGTAATATAAGGTATTTTCATATTAAGAAAGTGAGTATTCTTGAATGTTTTGCCTCTTTAATGAAAATGACTAATTGTCCCAAACCTCCAGGGTGTGACACTGGAATTTCACTTTTGAGAAAAAGTACAGACAAAAAAGCTCTGTCTAGCGTGTGGTCCCGTGCTGAGCATTTTCTCAGATCTTCCGTGCTTTTCAAAGCACAGACATGCCAGTTTGTTTTCCATGTAATTAATGAGGTCTGTCGTTATTTGAGCTGCCTGTGGCACCTTTGTCTTTCCCACTACTGGCACCCGGGAGTGCAGGTGTTCCCTCAAGTAACATTCTCTCATCACTTTAGCCCATTGCAGCAATTACATTAATTTCAAGTCCTGCCCTTTTAGCTGCTCATTACAACTTTTCTCCAGTCGTTCTCTGTTCGGGTTATGCCTGTTTCAATTTGAGGCAGCTCCGAGTTTTCAGTTCCGCCTCTGTTTGCTTGTGTCCCCTCTAAGGTCAGTGGTCGCTCTTGCCTGGTTTCATGTTGCAGTTTCCATGTTTGCTTGCTTTTTGTTTAAGCATTAATCGTAAACTGGAAACTCAAGTCTGCCTTTTGGCTTTTGAATTCCTCTGATCCATGACACGGGCATGATAAAATAAGGCACTACATTATCTTTGATGGGCACAGTCTGTATGAACATTAAAGGCACCACCCAGACCAAAGCCTTTTCATCTTATATTGCAGACTGATTACTATTCCATGTTTAGCTCTTTTCTGGCCATGCCTGCTTTGCTGTCTATGACACGCTATCCCCAAAACCACACAATTATTGTTAACTAAAACCGATTGAACATAGAACATAGCAACTATTATTAGACTTACTTCACAAAAAACTATTATTAGACTTACTTCGTCTCCTGTGCTGACACTGCAAATAAATCAAAAGGAGGCATTAGCATCAAATGGTCATCATTAAATGTTCCCTCACTACAAAACAAATCTGTTCTATTAGCGATGTGGTGCGTGGCATTAGCTTAATAGGAAGCCATATCTTATATGATTAATATGGACCCCTCTCAAAATATCCTGTTAAATGTACTTCATAAATTTCGGTTTAGGTTCAATGACGGCCATAGCACTGAAGCTACTGTACCTAGCGTTGTAAACTCAACAGCCGTGCTACAGATTAGAAAATTTATCTTTCAGCTTTCTTACGTCATCTTGAATGACCTGATGTTAACTTGTGTGTCACTATCTTTAACTGGTTTATCTATTAAAAACAAACATTAGTATTTTCCATCATTTAAAAAAAGATCAGATTTGGCATGCTATCGGGACTTGTCTAGACGTCTCCTGTTAAACATAAACATAAAAAACTAATTTTAACCACAATTCATATATTGGTATATATATTAAATCTATTCAAAAATGTAGGAATTGTGATAACTTGGGTGACTGTCACTACACTGAAAAAAAGTTGTGTTGGATTAATATTTAATTAAAAAAATATGCAGATCAGTTCTACATAAAATTATGTTTTCATTACATGAATAAATGGATGGATTAAAAATAAATAATGTAAAGGAAACATTATTTTATTAAGTGGAACTGAAGTATATTTTTAAATTAGTTCAACTGACTACAGTTAACTATAGTTTTGCATACTTCTGTCTATTTTGCCTTTGTGTTATTTTGTTGTACAGTTTTGACTTATGTGAAGCAATCTTGAGTTTACAAAAAAGTTCTATAAAAATTAAACATATTAGTGTCATCATTGTCGTCATCATCATCTTCATCAAAGGCATGTTTACTATGACTGAGAAAGTTTGCCAAAATACAGTCGTCCCTCCACGTTCACAAATTTGACATTTGCAGCTATTCATGACTTGTCCGTGAACAATCAAACGTTATTTTGAGCTTGCCAAAAAACTGCAGACGAACGATAGCAGATATGAAGCCCAAATACATGCTCACAGTAGCAAAAAACATTATAATTCAATTTACTGAATTGATAACACCTTAAAATTCACACGTTTGTGGTGATTAAAGCTGTTTAGAGGGGACAGGGAAAGACAATGCGGCTATATTTTACTGTTAATACTTTATTATGTCTTTCTGAGATCTGGTATTAAGGCTGGTATTTTTCCACATTCAAAACGGAAATGCCCTTCAACTGACCATCCTTAATCCCAGAGGAATTTCTGAGTTCAAAGTCAAAGTATGCGCTCGTTTTCCATTACACATTTACACACGTAACTGCCGTCTGCTAGTGATCTTGCTCAATCAGAGAAGGTGCAACCCGGAAAGATCAGCATCACGACATTCCAGGAGAAACCTGACACTGAGTCTGTTGTCTCCTTGATACGTCATTGGTGTCCAAGACAGGCAAACTGTGGTCCAGCATGCAGCGGTACCAGCGGCAAACTCTGACTCAGTGCTGGCACAATTAGGTGCCGTAGCATTTGATTTGTCTGTCAGTCACCCTGCTGGCTCAGTTCACCCACTGGAGGAAATTACTCATAGAAATTACATTTATGAATTATTCAGTAGATGAAAACAAATATGCAAAATTTGTGCTGTATAATTCCTTTCTGTAAAATTGCATTACTTTGCCTTTTGCTAATGTTGTCGTGCCTGCATATGCATTAGTTGTTTAATTTAATAATTTTTAATTTAAATTTTATTGTTTTACATAGCATGTTTAATGTGTATTTTGTTTATTCTAACACTTGTGGCTTGGCGTCCCATCCTGGGAGCTCCCCGCCTTGTATCCTCAGATACCTGGGACTGGCCCTCTGCCACCCTTTATAAAATAGGTGGTATGGAAAATAGATGGATGGAAGGATATTCTATTTACAGTATTATGTTTGACATAATTGATTTGTTTTTGTATAGTACCCTTCAGAAACGAGGTGTAGTAGTGAAGTATAATGTCATTACATCACACGGTGCTTATCCAATCAGGAACATGTAGAGTCAGCAGTCTAACGGGGGAAACAAGCGACAGGTCATCAACTGCTCACACACACACATACCTGCATGCACACACTCAGACATGCACACACACTAGAGGCATAAGAAATTAGGAGTTCCTTGTTTTCCTGAACTTCATGTCTTCAAATGCGTAAAGACAAGCAGAACACAAACTCCACAGGCAAACAAGCTCAGTGTGGATTACATTTGAACCCGTGACCCTTCCCGTGTGCGTTAATTAGTGCCATACCACCTGCAGACCAATTATGGTATAAAAAATTTATATATTATAAAAACCCTTCTTAAAATGTGTAGTTGGGATTTAAATACAAGTCAGCCTTTCAGTAAGCCTTCCTGTTAACATCTGTATAGTAACAGTGAATGCATTTGCACAGTCATGTAAGTCTCCTGTCACCACTGACAGCATTAGACACATCTCGCTGAGAACTCCAGTTGGGCATTTCATGAAGTTCCACTCTTGCATTTTATGGCACCAGTCAACCAAGCGCAAAATGCCCACAACATTATTTATGGCCTGCCTGTAGCAGTGGACTTTACTCTGCGCGTATCTACATCAATGGGGCGGGGATGATGGATGATGGTGTATAAAACCGGTCACGCAGACGCACAGCCCATGCCAGCATCCGTCCTTCTCAGTCGGCTCTTCTGCAGACCTTCCTGTAATGATGGGGCTTCGTCCGGGCGCCTTTGACATGATGCTTTTCATTTTCTATGCCTTGGTTCTACTGGCCAGCACAAAGGTACAAGGACGAAACGATGGTTTAAATAATTATACTCAAAATGTAATTTTAAATGCCAGCTTTCACAGGAGAGGGGGAACTCTCAGGAGGACACTTCCAGCAGTTATATTTGACAATCTGACCTGTTTTACCTAAATAACGAGACATAAAAATGAATTAAAATAACAAATGGCTCAACTGCTAACTCTACATCAGCCAATAAAATATTCTTCTTCTTCTTCTTATTATTATTATTATTACTATTATTATTATGCATTTAACCTATCCTCACTGAGTACTGAGCAGCCATTTTTTGGTACCCAGGGAGCTAGCACAGAGTGTCTTGTTCAGGGACCTGGTGACTGGGCTGGGATGTGAAACGGGAGACTTCCACATCCCAGCCTGATGTCCTACTCATTGAACCTACAGTATACGTATACATGATACAAATAATTTTCCATAGACCAGGTTTTTGATTGTTGTGAAGACTTTGAACTGTGTGGTATGATCCATCTGCAGTATTTCATTTCAAATGTAATTATAATATTTGTAAAATATGAAAATGATCAATTAATTATTAAATAAACCCGGGCTCCAGAAGGAGGTAACATATATCAATATTGGCCTTATTTGAGGTATAGTACTGTAGGTTATATAAATAATTTCATTTTTATGATCATTATTTGGATAATGTATGTCCATGCTATGACACTACGGCATATTGTCAATATGAGAAAAATATTTTGTTAACTTTAGTTTTATTCCTTTACAGGGCTCTAATGTGACCACAGTCACACCCAGTCATGCAGACATATCAAATACAATGACCACACCGACAGCGAACAGCACAGCTACAATGCACAGCAGCAAAGCTACAAATACAGGATTAACCACAGACCTGTCCTCCAGCACAACCACGGCACTTGAAAATTCGACCTCTTCGGAACAAAGCACAGCAGCCACCAACGGAACCTCAATCTCAACCATAACCACAACCACGGCGACGACCACACGTAATGGCGTAAAGGCGGCGAGCGCCACTGTTTGCTCCGTGTTACCGGTGTTCCTGTTCTTCGTATGGTACTGAGAACTCTTTGGTGGTTTCGAGCGCCCCCTATTGGCGTAATGACACATCAAAGGTGAACTTTGCCAATTCTTCAGTTCTTTTTCCCTACATTTGACATTTCTTTCTTTTATCGTTTAATGGCCTTATTATTTCTGTAGAGGAGTAGGGACTGCAATTTTATAAATTAATTTCTGTGACATCTTGTCCAGACAATCTGTAACTCCACATTTAGTTTGTATTAACATTTAGCCTGCCACTTGTCAGGTAAAAAAATCACAGACTATTAACTTGATTTGTATAACCTAATATTGCGCTGTTTAAAGTTTTATACAGAATATATATTCTGATATTATAGTATGCAGGCAGGTTAATATTTAATGAAATTCAGCATATGTATGTACCGTCATTACATTGTTGCAATGAGGTCCTGTATGCACAATGACCTTAATTACAATGTGAAATTACACCTTTTGACATTTGCAAAATTGTTTGTAAACCTCTGTGTCTATAGCTTGGTCAGCTGACTATGTGTAATGTTTACTCACATGCTAATGACGTTTTTCTAATCCCTATCGGTATGTGTAAACATTTTGGCCATGTGTACAGTAAAGTAAAAGTATAAGTATAGTTTTTTGCGCTAACTAATCCTGGAATAATACAATAAGTTATATATATTTTAAAGCTCTGAAACAATAAACTGCAATTCAGTTTGCCTGAAAAATTATTTATGTAAATTGAAGTTGAATTACAGACATTGTCTGAACTGCAAAGCTTTGCAGTGTTTGTCATTCCCTTCATTTCCATGGTCTCCATTGTTTATTATAATAATTTAAATTGTCTTATTTTTCATCTATCAATTATGAAACCAGTGGAACAGGCAGCGTAGGGCACAAGACAGGAGACATTCTGAACAGGGTGCCAACCCATCTGGGCACGCTCAAACTGAGGGCAATCTGGTCTGGCCAGTCCACCTAATCAGCATGTCTTTCAAAACCTGAGAACCTACAGCAGATCCACACATGCACGGAGAGAACATGCAAATCCACACACGGTGCCAAGATCCACATTTGAACCCGTGACCCTGGAGGTGTGAGACAACAGCACTACCTAAAAACAAGTAAACTCACACCTGAAGCACATGAAAGGAAAGTGACACACACACTAATTATTAAATTACATTCACAAACAGGTCTGACAATGCAAACAACCACAACATGCTTAAATAGAAAAACTGCAAGCGTACAGGCAGCGGTTTGTTGTACTGAGTAGTTTGTGGTTTCAACATTTTATTTAATCACCGGAGAAGCACTTTACTTACAAATGATCTGTGCACTATTTATGCACAGACAGAGTTACCACATACCTGCATACCCAAAGGAGGACACTGAAGGTCAAAAAGAAGGACAAAGCACGCACACACACAATATATATTTTAGCAGAGCTGGCTAGCCATGACACAGTGAGTACAGTAGCCAATTTTTTTATTACACTGTCCTTAAAAAGACACTTAGGCAGTTGTATACACAATCACCTGAATGCTCACACCAGGGAAACAGGGAAAGGGTCTACACTCACACACCCAGACACACCCAGGGTGGGGTACAACACGCTTTCTACTTGAGAATCTGAATGTCCTTTATTAATTGACAGTGTATTAAACACTTGTTGTGTCACGTTTAAGTGTGACAGCGTTTACTTTGGGGAGGATTACCCTCCTGTCCCAGAGTCCTGTGTACTGTTAATTCCAACACTGACATAATGCACAATTGATCTCTTATCACTGTCAAATCTGTTAAGCAGAGGGAGAAGGTGAGATTAGAGATAACTGTGCTTGAATATTCACACTAAGTGTGGCTGATGTTGCTTGTCTCACAAAAGTAATTCACCCAATTATATGCCCGTTTGATCAGTTTAGAAGCAGGTACATGGCCAGACAGACCTCTCAGCCCTGCTGCAGGTGGTTAATGCTGAAATCAGTCTCTGTAACAGCCTGATTAATTTCAGGTTAGATCTGTGCACACCTGAACCAGTTAAGATGACATGGTACATAACAAAGACAAAAAAAAAATAACCAGGAAGTGATGCCACATGAGGCAGAAAGGAAAATTAGAGCGATGCAAAAGGAAGATGAAGATGTAGAAGGAACGCTTAAGAATAGAAATAGAATCACGGTCTAGTCTATCAAGGGTGGGCCTAACTACATCATGTGTGTCAAACCAGTATTGTCTGAAGAGTAAAGGACCGTTTTCTTGTAAAGGGGCTGACACACACATGAAATTGTCAGCTGTGCTGAAAATGACTTTGGATAGAACAGGTGTATTCTATTTGAAATTCACCTCTTTGGCTTAGATTAGACCTTTTCCAAATATACAGAACTTGTGATCGCCTTTTGTTTTTTTCCCAACTGCAGTAGTATACACTCGTGGAAATTTCTATGAAAGCAGAAATTTTACATTTCCCATAAAAAAAATCTAAGTTCTGAATGTGTCCTGTGCTGATAGTTAAAAAAAAAACACTTGCATATTGGTCTGAATGCACAGTTTAAAAAAATAACAAATCCTCTCTTCTACATGAAGTTAATGGAAAACATGGCTTTGATCCTGCTTTGGCACCTTCCTAAAACATCACACCTGTGGGGGGAGGGTTGAAATTCACAGGATAGAAACTCATTGCTGCTCAGTCAGATGTGTGAATTATCTCTTGGATAACAGAAGGGTTTGGAAAGATATTGCTGGATTTTTGCCTAACCTACTGTTAAAAGCACAGGATCATCGAGAATGCCAGGCGATGCCAAAATGAGTCCAGTTCCTAGCGTGACATACCACCTGGTTCTGGGACTCTCCATCCTGACCTTTCTGGCATCCTTCAACATACACGTACATTATATTATCGTTCCACAGCACTCCAATCTACTGCAATCACACACACATCAAGACACAACACAATTGTTACTTTACCTGCTCAAAAACAGTATGATGACAGTTCAGTGGGTTAGCACTGAGAGTTTACAAAGGTCCGTATACACGTAAACACCTGAGCTTAAATTGGGTGTGCTGTCTAGCCAGACTCTTGCATGAGTGGTTTATCTCATTTGATACTGTAAAAAAATAAATGAAAGAAAATACCAGACCACTAAATACAGTAATGCAATTCGTTCTGTAAAGCTTATGTAAACTGTAATGATTAACCATTATAGATTTTTGTAATGACTTAATAACTGCACAGTCAACAGTTTAAGTAATTTAGATTCAGTTTATTTAATGTTTCTTTTTATAAACACTGTGAAGCATGTCTTAATGTTGAATATAGATAACAGCCTCCAACACCATGATAACCCCAATATTTGCAACAACTTCTACCACACAGGCAACCTTCAAAACTACCACATCAACCCCTGCAATCACTATGACCCCAGTAACCACCACATTTAACAGCAACTACAGCAACTGAGACGTTAGCTACCATTTTTGACAGTATTCCAACAACCGCTACTGCACAGTCACCAAATCTCACCCTGATTCAAACTTCAACGACTTCCATTAGAGTAGACACTTTAGCAGCTAACTCAAAAGTCTACGATTTGTCATCATGGTGAAACCTCCAACAAATACATTTCCTTCCCAGTTATTCCACTATAATTACACACAGTCATAATTACACACCTCAGTCACTGTCTGGTTGACCAGCTAGGAATGAATCTGTGGTCATGGGCTCCATGCTACAGGTTGTTACAGAAGCGATGCCAGTCAAGAAAGTATGTCAACAATGTCAGGACTGAAATTGACCAATAAGAATGCATCGTGCTTTCACAAACCTTGCATTTTCATTTTAATACCTTTGTAGGCAATCATTTATTTACATTAGTATTTCAAAGGTAATATAAAAATCTTATATACTTAATGACACGAGTGTTTCAACAAATGGATTTATCCTATTCTAGTCTATTTTGGGGGGGGGGGGGGAAGCATGGTGTGATAATGTGAATTTTTAAAGGCCATAATGTTATTGTATTTTTGTTTAACGTTAGGAGTCTGAATGAACATGTGACCTTGAGAGGGGGCCTGGGAGAGTGACATCACTGTTACAGCAGGGTGGCAGGAGCACACGCACCCCAGTGCGCCATCTGTTGGCTACTTTTGTTACCTCTGAAACATATACGTGCTAAGTGCCAGTGTGTACATTTTAAGTCCTGGTTTTTGTAATTTCTATGAAGTCCCATAAACACCATAAAACAGCTTTGTGAGCAATTTATTTAATTTCATCAGTTTTTTTATTATGTAAGAAGCTGATTATGTATTGTGGTTATTCATTATACACAGACAGACACACACACACAACTGAAAAAGATCACCCTTCTTGTAAAGACAGTTTATTATGATACAGATCGGTGTTGTGAACTGACCCCCTATCATATCACACTTTATTTTGGCAAGAGGAAAAAAATCATTTCACAAGCTGTGACATTTTAGTAAACAAAGCCTTGGTTATATCCTTGCACATATACACACATGGGTGATACAGAATATGGAATATAGTCAATACTGATCTATATAAAACCCCATAAAGCTTTTAGTGCCCAAATACTAAAACTTACAAAGATAATTAAGTTTCCTTAGAACATGCTTGTCTTACTTAAACTGAGGCTTCAATTTTTACGTCTGTGTAAATGAAGAATGTGTAAACACCTTAGGGAACAACATTTCACCTTGAGTCTAGAAGGTGGCCCACTGCTCGGTAAACCACCTCTGTAGTTAACAGTAGAGTGTACACAAAGTCACATTGCAGGTGTCTTAAATGCCGCTGGCCAATCAGCACCACACTTTATGTCCTTGAGCCAATGAGCACTGAGTGCGGTGTCTGTTGCCTGCCGGGGGACAGCAGCATAACCTCATGGCTTTCCTGGCTGTTTTGCACTCATCCTTGTGTCTGTTTCACAGGTACTTTACATCAGTTAGTGCGTAAGCAAATGGAGGTGGTCCCAATCCAAACTCGTATCTTTGAGAAACATACAGGGGACCACCATGGCCAAACAGCACACACACACACACATACACACACACACACACACACACACACACACAATCACAATAGTTTTGTTTGCGTGCACAAGTAATGCCGTGTGGGTCCAGGGCATGAAAAAGTTCCATAGGTGAGATTAGGAGAAGGGGGGGCAAGGGCAGTTTACAGCTCTTCTGGGGGGGGGGGGTGTCAGAGCAGCTCCACCTCCCACTGCTGGCTGGGCCTCTCCTCACTCTCCACCCATATAACTGCATGGTCCCGGTCATATGTTTTCCCTCCTGTGGAGAGAGACACATGGTTGTTACATGTTGTTACATCTCCCTTACACACACACACACACACACACACACAGTATATATGAACTCTTACTGATGAGACTCACCCTTGATGTCTAGCACCAGGCCTGGAAAAGTGAGGCTGGAGATGACTCCGTCCCTCTTGGCAGACCATGTCTGGACAGGTGTGCGCGTCCCTGCCCACAGCACCACCTTAGATCCGGACTCCACGGTGCCCATAACCAGCAGGCTCATGGAGGGCGCTAGCTGTGTGTGTGTGTGTGTGTGTGTGTGTGTGTGTGTGTGTGTGTGTGTGTGTGTGTCAGTGGTTGTATTGTAGATGGGACATGCAATAACATGAAATTAACAAATGCACTGAACATCAAAAATATAATGCAATATTTGTAAAACATGCCCATGAATTCAGTACTCAAAATACTATACGACAGTAACGATTGCCATAGTAACCATACAAAATAGCTTAATAATGGTTTTAAAGTGCCAAAAACTAAAATTATAGTTTGCACACACAGAGGTTTGCCTGTGTCCTTGAACAGAGTAAATGACCTTCAGTTACTGAGCTGAAGCCCAGATGTGTCTCCAAGAGAAGAGGAAAGCAGAATCTGATCCATTCCAATGTAGAACAATGCATCCCAGAAGCAACTAAACCCCTGTAATGGCAGTCTTTGGGCACGCCCTCGCGCTTGATGAGATTTAACATTCTGGCCGGTACCTTGTTCTTGATCTGCCCGTCCTCGTAGAACCACAGGTCGCTGAAATTCTGCACTTGCTCCGTGACCACTACTCGACCCGACTTCATCTCCTCCACATTTCCCTGGACTGACAGGAAATGACCTCGCTCCTTGCTCTTGATGCGGAAAAAGCAGCGCTTCTGCAAACAGGCGAAACAGAGACTGGGTTCCATCTGTTACCCTAAGGAGTGTTTTTCTCCTTACTGTAGCTGAGTAAAATCATAATACATAGAAAATATGCAAAAATTTTAATATATCATTGATATAGAGTAAAAAACTAATGACTTTACCACTCTAATTGAACACATGGGCCAAATCTGGATAAATACTCAATATACTGTAAATATGCATGGCTGGATGCAAGGACAAAATCTGATTGGATACAACAGGGAACAAACCTGTCTGATTGGGTACAATGATCCGATAGTTGAAAGATCACTGAACTGGAGCCAATTGGAGATCTCCTTAGGCTCCAGCAGAATCTGGCGCCCCCTGTAATTACTATGCTCACACAGCACCCAGCTGTACAGAATAAAGAAGTGGACAAAATCATACGTAAGAATGTTTTTCAAAATAAAATTGACAGTAATTTTCAAGAACAGCGTGCCCAGCTCTGCATATGCATGCTGTGTGAAGTTCAGTAACTTTCCTGTCTTTATTACCTTGATTTGTTACCTAATTTTAATGAGCAAGCCTCCCGTTTCATGTGTGTAACAACATTTAATTGCACGTGACAGGTGTGTGACTTTGGGCAAGTGGGGGACAGCTGCCAAGCTCTCCTTCACACCTGTGCCTGTCTGTCATACTGATAACATGCTGGTGCTAAGGGACAGGGCTGGGGGGTCCCGACCAAGGACACAGAAGTGACGCACCCTCCACTTCTGTCAAGCAGAAGCTAGGACACGGACCTCACCATGGTTATAATAATTTGTGGGAAAAGTATGCATCTGTAATTGCAAGTACAGCCATTTCATGGCGTCTCTTCACCGCTGTTATGCAATTTACTTTGTGTGTGTGTGTGTGTGTGTGTGTCATCCTGACATTTAATTTAATTACAAAATGCTCGGTTTCTAAGGGCAGCATACACAGCAATACTATAAAGACGTGCATTTACAATTCTGCCTAGAAACTCAAATGAGAACTGTCAAGCCCTTTACACCGCAAGCATTAAAGTGGAACACATGGGTACTGAATTTGGATCGCCTTCTTAAAGTACTGACAAGTTATATGATATGAACAAAGTTAAACTGGCTCAGGAAAAAATACTTGCTCTGCCATTCCGTTATTAAATAAACAGAATTCAATGTGTGCTCCACATTGACAAAGAGGATCAGTTTGCATGTGCAAGCATTAATTGCAGCCTCCTCACCAGCCTCTGTTGACCTTGACAGACATGGCAAAGTTGTCGAAACCTTCCGCCAACATGTTCAGTACCTCTGCATCAAGGGTGATCTCTCTCCCCTTGAAACACTCGAGCCCAAAGAACGAAATGGAGGGCAACGTAAAACTCTGGGATGAGAGTGGAAAAAAGTGGAGTGGGTGGAACAAAGAGGGAAGAGAGAACAGGAGAGAAAGAAAGGGAGAGAACGTATGAAAGAAGGCAGAAAGAGGTACGTGCACATGAATTGTGGTTGAAGTGTGTGAGTGCAACGCTCGAAAGTGACTTCGTAACAGTGGCTGGCAAGTGCACACAGGACAGAGAGCTTACCAGGGGAACAGTTCTGAGCGAGGACAGGGAGCAGGTGGCAGGACAGCCCATGCTGAGGAGATTCGGGTAGTCCCCCTCTGACAGGACGTACATCCTGCCTGAAAACTTCTGGCCCTCATAGAACACCCAGCTGAAAGTTCCGCGCACACACAATCCAGCGTGAGTGGCTTTCTCAGTCAAGTCAGGGCAGTGATAAAGCTACCAGTTATAAGGAAGGGGTGACAGAGCAGACGGTACACTTCCCTCTCCTGTTCAACACCCACTCACCCACTCACCCACCTGTGCAACTGCTTACCTGCCCTTCAGCACCCTACAAGACTTGATGCCAACGGTTTTCGGGAGAGACTCAATGTCCTGATTACATTGTTGACATGTTCCCTGGAAGTTGGGCTCTGAGTAGAACAACACCTAAAGTGGAAAGGCAAGTTATGAGTAGGACAGTGCGCTCACAAAAGCCATAGATGGGAATAGGAAAAGGCTAACAAACTGGCTGAAAACAGCAGGGTGTCAGATGTACACAGACATGTTCTTCCTGGGACACCATGGTTTACACTGTATGAATGTGTCTTAAGCATCAGGCAGGCACCTTTGAGCGTGAGCGAAGAGCGTGAACTCACCTCGTGCTTGAAGCCAACATGTTCTCCTGGTGCCTAATAAAAATATGAAAGAAAAAATATGTAGGAAGGCTCCATTTGTCCATGCCTGATCTGAAGCCCAGACACTAAGCTCTCACTCAGAAAAGGTGGTTTTAGCTCTTAATGTACTAAATCAATTAAATATGCTTTTAAGTATGAAATTTAGCAGCACTTGAGTATAATCAAGTCTTTTCTTTCTCGTCTTGGGCTACCTTTTTATTAAATATTTCTAAGGATTATGGTTTGAACTGCTAAACAGTAATTTCTACAGAAGTAACTTTTTTGGTGCCTCTTTCACCTGCAGAATGGGTTGTAGGGAGCAAATTCGGCTATCCTCGGCACCCCAGTCCAAGCAGGTGCTGTAGAAGCCTTTTTCCAGAACATACTGGTGCCCTGAGAAGTCCACGTGGGAGTACGCAACCCACCTGGACACAGCAGAATCAGGTGAGTCTCAACTAGCTGAACTGCTGTGGACATCAGAGTGGAATATCTCTGCAATGAATAGATCAGGAAATCCCGACTTTCAGAACTCACGCCCCGCTCAGCACATGTATGGACTGGGTCATGGTCCTGAATCCTAACAGCTCCACATCGGCAATTGCCTCCACGGCTTCTAGGGTGTTCTCTTCTTCCTTATTTATCTCTTCCTCTTCAGGCATCTCCAGGAGAACCACCGAAGGCTCAGAGAGGTCCTGCAAGGGAGCGAGCGGACAGGCAGAGTCTGGCAGCTGTTCCGTGAAGGGGTCTGAAACACAAGCAAGACGAAGCTGGGCCAGGATGGGAGGGGGGGATCAGGGTCACTTACCCCTCTAATTAGGCGCACAGAGCGCAGCTCTGAGTCACAGCCCCCCCACGCCCTCCAGTCTTGGTAGTCTCCTTCCTCCAACAGGTACTGGTGACCACGGAAACCCTCCTTCTCGTAGCCCACCCAGCTGCAGAGAACACAAAGAGGGAGTCTAAGGTGAGTGTGTGTGGTACATGCACACTGCACCACACACACTCACCACACACACTGCATGCACAGCACTTACACTAAGCCAAGTCACACATATTTACCTATAATATTCCCCTTCATGCACCCACCACCCACTCTTATAGACTTATAAGCAATGTGCACTCTTGCTGCCCCTTGGAGGCTGCCTGTGTCCTCACCATCCGCCCACTACTTTAACGGAGCCGGCGCTTTGCATGAAAACGATCTGGTGCTGGTCCACGCGGATCATGAAGTTCCGTGTGTTGGCGTAAATCTCACAAGACTTTCCCGTGAAGTACGGCTTCTCGTAGATCACCAGCTGCGAGGTGTGCACAGGTATGCGACAGAGAGGATGGCAAGGGAATGGCACAAAAACACGCACCAAGAAACGTAAGCAAAGAGCAAACAGTAAGTGGCCAGGTAAACACTGTGGGTCATTACATTTATACCAGTTTTGGTGATGCGAATGGAAAGAAGGTTTCCAAGCAACACATACCTTTGGCTCATTTGGAAATTCCACTTTTGGTTCCCCCTGCAATTAATGTCACAGCTGTAACATCTCCCACCATGCAAAACATAACTTATAATTAATCAGCAATGAATGAGTTCATCATTAATAAGATTACACTGTGCTGCATATGCCAATGAAAGGTAATGAGTGGTCCCAGGATGGTACACTAAATAAATAAATAAATAAGCAAAAACCACAAAATTCTCTCAGGTGCTCATAGCCAGGGGCATCAAGCGTAACTTTTTTCTTTGAGGTGGTCTATGGGAAGGCTCTCTCTCTCACTCTCTCTCTCTAGGGTCCTCTCTCTCTCTCTCTCTCTCGCTCCCTCTCTCCGTCTCTTTGTCCATGTCTGTCTCTCTCTCTTTCCCTTCCCCTTTCCCTCTCTCTCTCTTTCTCTCTCCCTCTCTTTCTCACTCTACCTCCCTCTCTGTCTCTTTTTCCCTGTCTGTCTCTCTCTTTCTCCCTCTCCCTCTCCCCCCCCTCTCTCTCTCTCTCTCTCACTCCGTTCTCTCTCTCACTCACGTAAGTGTAACATAAAAAACAATATATCAACTCAAATAAATAATATATCAACTCAGATTTTTCCACAAAAATAACTTAAAAAAAGAAAACTGAGGGGGAACATCACAGTTTAGAGTGAATGACATTATGCTAATCAGGGACTGTCTGAACACCTGTTTAACCTAAGCCTAAGCCTAACTGGGGTGTGCGTGAGGTGTACACTCACAATTTTGAGTGGGTGCAGAGAGCACACGTAGGGCTGTGTGACACCCCAAGCAGCAGGATTTGGGTATCCGCCCAACTCCAGCACTCGCGGGACCCCTTCAAAAAAAGGCAGACCAAACACCAGCCACCTGGAGAAACACAGAAAGAGAAATGAGCAAAGGCTGCTCAGGTACACACATATAGGTGACCTGTGTTCTTTACCGGTGAACAACAGAGCCAGCCTGCGCGACCAGTTATGAAATCAGAACAAATCAAGAGTTCAAACTCATATCCCATCACACAGGCTGAGGTGAGCCCCCCCCCCACTTCACGTACAGCCCGGCGTTGACGATAATGGAGTTCGCCCTGATGGGGCAGCCGAAGATACGTGCATCCTCTGACGTGTCCCTGAAGATGACCTTCTTCCCCTCCGCGTTCTCCTCGGGGAACAAGCAGATCTCCGGCACGCTGTAGTCCTGCGTGAACACGTGGGACAAAGTCAGCGGAAGGTGAGCGACCTCCACGAGTGGGAACCTCCGTGCAAAGCTCTGCCCTTTGTGTGCTCCTCAAAGACCAATGTTTAAGTCAGTCCAGCAGCACCTTAATATAAAGAATGCTTTACCATATTTCTACTAATTTTCAGCAGCGTAGCACATTTTTATCACTATGTTATTCTCAATATTACTCTATAAATATATAATATATGGTTTTTTGGCATCAAATAAGATTAATCTTTCTGCACAGTGTTCTCAACACCCAAGCTTTCACTACAGAAAATGATTAAATAACTACATCTGAATAGGAGGAGGCGGCACAGTCGCATGGTGGTTAGCACTGTTGCCGCGCACCTCCAGGCCTGGGGCTAAGGTCCCACCTGAGGTCTGTGTGCGTGGAGTTTGCATGTTCTCCCTGTGCTTGGTGGGTTTTCTCTGGGTTCTCTGGTTTCCTCCCACAGTCCAAAGACATGCAGGTTAGGTTGATTGGTGTGTCCAGATCACCTGTTGTGTGTGTGTGTGTGTGTGTGTCTGTGTGTGTGTGTGTGTGTGTGTGTGTGTGTGCGTGCGCACCCTGTGGTGGCTTGGTGCCCCGCCCTGGGTGTCCCTTGCTCTGCTCCCTATGTGCTCTGGGATGGGCTCCAGGCCTCCACGCGACCCTCACCAGGAATAAGCGGTTAAGAAAATGAATGAATGAATGAATGAATAGGAGGAAACAGCTATTTTAAACGTTGACCACAAAAGACAGGGCAATAACAGTGAGAAAAAATAATGAAAGTGCATTACATTTTGCAGAATAAGCAACATCCAAAACCTATGCTGTCTGGCAGTTATAGTATTCCACCATGCTATAACAGAAGTAGTATTTAATCACTTATTAATTCACTTTAAAACTGCTTGGAGTCAATCCTAGCCAGTGCGAGCTGTTGGGGCAAAGCAAGGGAGTCTCTGGCTATTGAAAAGATCAGGGGCGAAGTCAAGTTTGCACGGGGCTTCTCTGTTGCTTGAAATAAAAGGAAAGGTGAAAATATTCGGGGCTAAAGCCCTAACAACACCACTGGGGTAAAGAGCCTTTCACAGACAAAGTGACACAGTACTGTGCAAATTATAAACACAATAAAACAAATAATCCAAACAGAATGATAAAAACGTAAACTAAGGCTCGCTGGACAACAAACACCAGCATGTGGTTAACCGTAAGACAAATTACACAAATACGTCTGCAAATGCTTTTTCAAAACGTCAACGTGTCAACTGCCTAGAAAGTAGGACAAACCAGAAGGGGGCCCCAGTCTTACACACATCAATAGGACATTATGGGAAAATTAGAATCAGCTGTTTACCTGGTCGACACTTGTTTCACCTAAGGGAGAAGCCTAAATCAGTGTAAAGAAACCCGCACATGCACTGGGAAATGATGGGAACTCCATGCACCTGCCACAAAAGGCCTACATCAAACCCTTCTCCCAGAACGAGAGGTGGCAATGCTACCCACTGAGCCACGCTGGTACCCATATGAGCACTCCTTTATGAACTTTAAGAACGGAGAACACAGAGAACATTGCTCACCCTGACAGCCCTACGTAGAGAGCCGATGATGAACTTCCTCTCAGGCTGAGACTTCTCATCATGTGCCCCGTCCTGCCCGCTGTCCGGTTTGGCCTCCTGTCCCTCCTCGAATGTGCCAAAGGGGTAAGTGAGCTCGATGTCCCCCTCATCCAGAGGGATCTTCTCGCCCTTGAAGTTGGGCTTCTCGTACAAAACCCAGCTGTGGAGGAGAGAGGAAGAGTCGGTGGTGGGATCTGGAGGGCAGGTGGTCATTAAGACGTGGAGATGCCAAGTGGAAATGTAAAGTGGGTGTGACATGAAGCACACTGGCATTAGTGTGCTCCAGGTGGACGGTGAGATATATGGATCGAGTGTTGTTTTGCTAACAACAAACAAATATAATTGAAAATAAATAATGTCAATAATATCATTACTGCACAGTCTGAGCAAAGTGAGAACTCAGAAATGTTATGTCACAGTTCTCTTTCTGGCTAGGACCTCTCTTCCACACTGTGCTGGCCTGTTCTGGTGGGCGTCTGCTCAGAGCAGGTGGTCTACAGCTCTGCGAGGCGCAGACGGCAATGCCAGTATCTCAGGTGCTCCTGAGGGCGGTACTGCAGCTCCATCAGGACGCCAACAGAGCTAGGTCTACTGGTATGCAAAGGCAGCACTAGAGCCCTGCTACTGGTTCCACAGCACAAAGTGAAAGGGTACGTCTTCTGGACCTGTTTGCAGCTGTATGTGAAAACTCATACAAGATGGAATATGCGTTTGTGTGCTGAATGAGGCATAGGTAAATGGGGATTTTTTTTAATTGTGCTGGTGTGTGTGTTTGTGTGTGTGTGTGTGCGCATGTGTAATGCCACATACAATGGGTTTCAGGGACAGCATATTAACACATCACACCTGAGTCATCCAACAGGTCCTGCAGATGGGGTGCCCAAACTTGTACTTCAGATACCCCTGTGGTGTTTCCATGTGACAAAGTACTACAGAAGTCCCAGCCAACAGAAACAGGCACATTCCATTGAGACTGATGATATGTTTGTGTACTTGTGCGTGTATGCACAAGGCGTGGAGCCTCTGCTCAAGAGCACTGAGCCGTGTGTTCGTGCGTGCGTGTCTGTGTGTGTAAACGCATCATAAGGAAGACCAAACCACTCCCACTAAACACTCAGAACACCTCCTCCAGTCAACCGGTCTAAACAGTTTTGCCTGATTTAATGAATTGACTGATCTTACACATGTGACCCACTGTGTGTGTGTGTGGGGGGGGGGGGTACCTGCTTTTAAGTTTAATTCTAAACGTTCTACTTGAGGTGCTGGTTATCGCATTCATGAAATACAAAACTAACATTTCCTCACTGCTTCTGCCATGGTTTGGATGAGAAATCTTGACAGGTTTGCAGAAAAAACCTTTTTTGTGAGGTGGCCGTAGGGTACAATAAAAGCAGTGCTGAGGCACAACCTTAAACAAATTAAGAACACACAGACAGAAATGATCCTGTTACAATAATGTACTTCAGCAGCAAAATAACATTAAAAGGAAAAAGGTCACCAGAAAACACACACCTTGGTGGAAACACTCCATGTCCAAAAGATGATTAAAATTTTGACAGAAACCACAAACAAGCTACACGTTTCCGCACTACTGTTTCCACATGACCCTTCCATCACGACCTACAAATGTATCTCGTTTATTATGTTGAAAAGAAAACAGTTAAGGCAAATGTTTAACTTGCCGTGTCCAAATTTTAACAAAAAGAGTTTGCTCTTTGAGGAAAAGGAATGGCTAAACTTTTCTTTTACAGGTGACGTTGTACTTAGGTTCAGTCTATGAATGAAGTCCTTACCAGCTATATACTGTAAGGGTTATTCTTCCCTGTTCACGTCACATATCTGAGGCATGTTCCTAAGAAGAACCCAAATACCAGACTTTGGTTATTTAAATTCTGTAGAACAATTACCTGCATTACTCTGAAATTCAGTGGGAGGAACCATTTCTGTGGTAAAATTTTTGTGTGGGTGGCAGAGTGTTAGTGTTCAAATATGTTCCATAACACAGTAGCTACCTGTGCTATTGTTAGTATGTCACCCTACAAGTCAGAGGAAGAAATGTATATGAACGAGTATGTGTGTGTGTGTGTGTGTGTGTGTGTGTGTGCGTGTGTGCCAAGAGTCACCTCGGCTCAGGGGGCACGTGGGGGGACGCTCGCTTACCCTCCTCTGACAACTCGGATGGAGATCGTCTCCGGCAGGTCCCAAGGCGTCCCATCGATGATGTCACTGCGTACTTCGATCGCCTGACCACAGAAGCCGGGCTGGTCATAGATGATCAACTGAGGGGCACATGACAGAGGAGCGAAGCAGGCACGGTGATCAGGGGACAGTGTGGACAAGCACTCATATGTAGGGTTCTCACAGGAGCACGTCTGCCCCACCCACTCAACTTCAGCTGCAACGGTAAGCAGATGACAGTTCTGCACTGTACTGATGTTAATAACAGCATTACAAGGTAATACAGATTACTTCATGTTGTAAACCATGTTAGTGCTGCTGCCTTTTATAAGGTACATTTACTGCGGAAAGGCTGCCTGTTTCCTGGTATCAGGGATGTGCCTGCTAGCATCTGTGTACTATTACAGTATATACCTGATAAGGCTTTTGGCCCCTGGTGAGTGCACCATGTGGTCATTAACAAGGTACCTGTTAGGAGATGCGTGGGAGTTTAAGTGGAAGCTAAGTGGTACTCTTATGGAAAGAGCTTGGGGGTGCAATGGGTAGGGTTGGGTCAGACTGAGAACAGGGCTGGGTCAGACTGAGAGCAGGGCTGGGTCAGACAGCTCCTTATCGTAAGGTGTTCCCTGCTTGGCGTCTTGTACCACCCAAGACCGAGTCCAGACCACTGTAACTGAAGTCAGAGCATTCAAGACCTACTGTCCTTCTACGCATTGTTCAGAGCAGCTGTTAAGCCTCTTTCCTTCTGGACTTTCTTTATTCCAAACATGCTGGCAACATGGTGTTCCAAAATATGATGAATAAAATGCTTTTTTTGTCCCCACACAGGGGAATTACACGATAGAACAGGCTGGGATTTCTCTGGCCCATGTCTCAAATTGAGTTTAACGGCACACTTACTTAGCTTGATGCTCAGACAGGCTGGATGCTGAAACAATTGTGCCTTATAGCTATACAACACCAGTGGGTCCAACACACCGGCCTTCATCTCCCCACAGCCTCAGTTTATATCCTGCTTTCTTTAAGTGGCTAGCTGGCCAACTCACAGAGTTCGTTACCCCTGTGTTCACTAACTGCTACAACCATAACTGGCTGAGATGTTGAATAATGATGCCTCTAAGACTTCTATTTGCCTCAGTCCTCTCTTCTCTTCCCCCCTCCATCTCTCTCTCTTTCTCTCCCTTCATCCATGCCTCATCACACATGTCAACTGGGATTCAGCATGCTGGCACAAAGCAGGCATTAAATTCTCATAACAGCCCGCTACTCTGTCAATACACATTACTCATGCGCCTAGCAAACAGTTTTAGCTTAACTGCTTATTACATAATTGCCTTCTGCCTGAAATACCTTCTAAGAGTTTTCTTTTTTTTTTATTTTATTTTCTGGTTTTTTCAACCACTGACTGTGAGCTTTTCTGGTTTCTTTTCTCTAACACAAAACATTTTCCATTAGCAAATTTATGACCAGATACTTAAAAGATCGAAAGGCAAGCATTCTGATCGACGCACTGACATTCAGAAAATGTTCGGTGTTAGATTTCAACTCCACCCATTCATAGGAAAATAAACAGACAGTTCTGGCTTGAGCTCTGCCGCTGATTTATGCAGTAGCGCTATGTTTAATTACATGTGAATGCTAGTACATCGGTGGGAAATGAAAGCTGTTGCCCGCCTAAAGTCGCTCGTACGCTCTAGGCTGAAAGGTGCTAATTAGTTGCCGTGGGTGACTGTCACTCATAATCACTGTAAAGTGTCATGTCTTGGGCCCATTTGGCACTTCCACTTTAATTTGTTAACGGTAACGCTACAGCAGGGTGTCACATTGCCGAGGGCTGCGTTCGGTACACTGAGGACAAACACTTTTTTTACATAATGGATCATCCTCACACAGCTAAGATCCTGCTTCCTTTTGCAAAAGGGCACAACTTATATTAAAATTAAAATTAAAGGCTGCAGCCTCCAGTTCTCAGCATGTAGATCAGCAAGTTGTCTGCGGTCCAAAGGAGAGATTTTGGAGTTTTATAAGCACTATTCCATCCGGCACCCCAGAGCTTCAACATGGTCTCCTTACTTCACACACTGCATTTAGCTCATTGTGAGCCACTATGTTTTTAAGGTGGGACCACTTGACAGATGTTAGAAAACAATAAGCTGACAAAAAGACAAGAAAACCTCACCTTTCCTGGTCTTGGGTTCAGCTTCCCATGTTCCTTCTCCTTGGTGAGCTAAGAAGAAAGAGAGAGCATGGGAGGAAACCAACCAATCAGAGAACAGACAAACAACACAGCAGTTCACTCATCCATTACCTGATGAACTATCTGCTGACTTTGCAAAATGTAAGCATTTAGCATATGACGCACACTCTCAGCCTTCGGATTCTGTCTGCCCTTTCTGCTGTCTGCCCAGTTTAGGAACGCCTGACAGATTTTATTTGTCCTGCATCTTTCCCGCCTCCTTCTTCCTGCTGTTTTTTCTCATAACTAAAGCTTGCTGCTAGCTATGGATGCATGCCATTTAAGTCCTCTTTGGGAAAGTAGACAGAGAATTAAATTCAACGCAAATAGCAGATAAAGAAAATTGCCATGCTTTATGTGGTACAACTTGGTCAACTAAAAAGACACAGTGAGATCAAAGTAATTTACCAAACGTTTTTACCTCTGAATATTACATTAAGCAAAAAGCAAAAAATAAAAAATAACCACAGGGCTTTCTTGTTGCCTAAAGCATAACAGACACTTTCACTAAACACTTAATTTTTCTGCCTCACTGAAAGACAACACCAAGTCTTACGGTCAAATGAAACACTAGGAATACCATAGAACACAGCCATCCATCCATTATCTTAACCACTTATTCCTGGTGAGGGTCACAGGGAAGCCTGGAGCCCATCCCAGAGCACATAG
>JABJVR010046391.1:0-27693 GCA_025773905.1 Chitala chitala
GAGCACACAAGTAAGTAAAGAACAACAATTAAGATGCTGATTATTGGGGTGGCTCAGATGAATTGCTGTTTTCTTCCTTTTTTTTTTTTTATTTTAAATCGCCTGCTCATGTCCCTCACAGGCCCAGCCTCAGAATACAGCACACTGTTGGCAGGGCTTCATACCAGTGTGCAAAACTGGAGCTGAAAGACGTAAATCACGTTGGTCACACCCCCCCCCCCTTTTTCACTGTGAGCCTTTGAGAGGCGATTTGAGCTCATGAGCAAGGTAGACTTCCTATCATGGGTAAGAAGGGTGGGGGGGAGTCCCATTGTTTTGCCTCCTTGCATCGAGGTTGGCGGGAGATTGCCGTCGATTCCGGCGCAGGGCCCTTGGCCCACTGGATTCTAGTGTTTGTTTTCGAATTTACCAAGGTGCACGAGCGATGTGCTTTGAAGCATGCCGTCACTGAAAGGAAGGCTTAGCCTCATTCCTGGAGGGATTTTTGAAGATGTGCAAATTTGGCTAGGCCTGCTGAAATCAGCTCCTTTTTGGACAAACAATGGGTGCTTTAAAGTTCCCTTGGGGCACACCTACTCAAAAAGCATACTCAGAAACACTTTGCTTCCAGTGCTAGGTTATAAATATAGCCCTTTTATACCCAGGAGCTGAGCTAAAACACTTTTTTGGACTTCTCTCCATGGTAACCTCAGTTCTGAAACACCTCTGGGCGAAACTGTGTCCAAGTGCTCTATCTCCCAACAGCTCGGGTGTTGGTGCTTAGGCGGAGCGAGTCCCTGCCAGAAAGACCGGCCAGATGGCGTTTAAGAGATGCTTCATGAATAAGCAAGCCTGGCTCTCGGGAACCCTTAATCTCCGCTCTTCTGGAGAGTTTCCGTTTTCCGGGTCGGTGCTCCTGCTTGACCTGTCCCCAGGCTTAACGAGAAGCCACGTCACCCTCGCGCCATCATCCAGAATTACCTCACAACAGGCTGTCCATTAAAAAAATGTAGGGTGGCCATGCAGACAACAGTTTAACACAGAACAATTGCCGTCCAATTCGGTTACAGTGGCTTGATTGTCTCCAAACACGGTGGCTGAGAGTGTGTGTCCAAGTTTGAGAATCATAACACTGATGCCACCTATTTGATGGAATTATTCTTCCTGTCTTACAGGCTATCTGTGCTCTTATCCAGTCTGCCGTAATCCTGTCATGGAGCACCTGAGAAGTTCCACACCGCATGGCCCATGGTACACAGGCCACGTCCGGACCCATGAATTACTTCTCCCTGTCGCCAGCCCTCCCCAGTGAGTCAGTGATAAACAAGTAAATATGTATGTGATTACCCTGCGTTTGATGTGGGTATCCCTCGCCAGTGAGGGGGCTTTGCTGTGATGGGGGAGGGCTGGGGGTGTTGCTCTGAATAGCCGTCCCCAGGCACTGTATTCTACTCCCAGAGGGGTGCCAGCCAGCTAAATGAGCACATTTTCACACCAAAATCCCAGCTCGCGCTGGTGGCATGGATGTAAGCCCACTACACCCACCAGGTACTTTAATTGGGCCTAATTTGGAGCCAAATGGTGCTCAACAGGTGAACGTGACAAATCGCCATACGGCTAAAGAGCTCCGGGTGACTTACGGTGCACAGACGCTTTCAAGGCCCAGCCTCCTTAGCTGTGAAAGGAGTAACAATAGCCACCAATTTCTTCAGAACATTTCTTTTCTTATCTAGTGAAACAGACTCATTTCGTATGACCACGATATTAAACCCACTCAAAGTAAACGTTCAGTCCATTAGGGCAGCTGAAGCAAAAGACCTGGTTCCGTGCTGAGAACTGTTGTGACAGATTCTCAGCTATAGTCAGACACACACGGTTCTTATGTGACAATGATTGTCAGGTAACATTTAAAAAGTCCTGTCAATCTCCTCATCGCACTGACTCTCCCATAAAAACCGTGCTTTTCTGGACAACAAGGGAACTCATCGGGTTTCTCTGACGGATGCCCCTGCTCGACTTGTGTGATATGTGAATCTACAAAGGGCTGTTCAAAATAATACTTCAAATAAGTGTGCTGGCTGCTGCTTTTTTATGAGTGCATTATTGCTAGATCAATGGATTGACATGTTTTCAGACCTCTTACGTGTGGCCTACAAGACATGTTAACCAGCATTAAATAGCTGAACATCAAACCACTTGTAACAGTTTTGAAATGCTTAAATAAAATCGCATAATATTTTATAAAGTTGTATAAAGGGCTGTCTGTACCAATTCATGTCCATTAAACACACAGATAATGAACGAGGAATCAATGAAGCTGCCTGAAAGTGAAGGATCTCTGTAGAAAAGATGGGACCATGTTAGTCTGAATTCTGTCAATTTGTTGTGCTACAGCTCTTCATGTTCTGAAGGTAACACCTACTGTCTTAATACCAAAGTGACTGCCATTATAAATAATTCTGCATATTGTGTAAGAAAGAGATTCACAACATGACAAACTTGATATTATTATAGATGTGAAAGACAAGGTCGATGGACTCAAGGTTACTCAAACTCAACAGTGTTGCTAAAAATAAGCAATAAAAGAAAAAAAAATCAGTTCTTTCTCACAATGTAGAATGTACCTAATTTAAATACAGCAGGTTCACTTGATTTAAATACACCTGGCTTTTCTCTAGAGAAATGGGATTTGAATGGCATTTGATGCCCCGTCAACTGGCACAAATGTTGGGTTAAACAGATCTGGTTGTGTAAAATAGAAGTGGTATGCCAACAGGGCAGCACTAGGTTGTGCGGTGGGTAGCACAGTGTGAGTGCTGTCCTCTACAGGAGGGGAGGACTAATGGCTTGTGTAGCTCAGCACCTCTCCATCTGTCCTCTGGCTATGATGTGAGTGCTGTCCTCTACAGGAGGGGAGGACTAATGGCTTGTGTAGCTCAGCACCTCTACATCTGTCCTCTGGCTATGATGTGAGTGCTGTCCTCTACAGGAGTGGAGGACTACTGGCTTGTGTAGCTCAGCACCTCTCCATCTGTCCTCTGGCTTTGTAAACTCCACATTAGTAAACTGTGCAAAGGTGAGAACATTTCCAAGCCGCAGGTAGGTTTCTGTGCTCCCTGGCATGTAATGTGCCAGTGTTACGGTACAAGTTGAAATGGTGGCAGAAAGGAAACGGGCTTAGGCAACACGACCGGACTTGAGTAACGTCGAGTCCAGTGTTCACCATGCTCATTAGGCAGCCAAGGAGACGGGACTCAATTAGCGTAGCAAAAAACAAATAAATAAATAAAACTGCAGTTGCACAACGGCGTTTCTAATGAGGGAGTAAAAAACAAAGCACAAATAATGGAAAAGGTCACATCGGAGTTGAGAGTGGCAAACCTGCGTGTTCCCTTTTGAAGTGAGAAAAACCATTATGTTGGTGACATTGCACCTCTGTGGGCCCGCTATCAACTGTTCTGTTTGATTCACCGCTTTTCACAATGGCACTGCTCTGCAGTGACACTAGCAAAGGCCCTATAAGATGCTGGCTTTTGTAATAGTTATCTCTGTAAGAGCAATCTGAAAAAAAGCAGTAGCAGACAGCATTTGCTGTTGTTGGCTCATATCGTTTCATCACAGGCTCTCGTTGATGGGCAGAACCGCCGAACTCCTTTTGAGCTTCTTTGTCATTGATGTCCATATGTGAACGTCTCTGTATGCATTTAGTTTTTGAATTTGGTGGGTTTTGTTTGCCTTAAAGGTTTTGGCAAAAGTGAGACTGATCACCCCAAGGACTTATGCCCCCGGACTGCGTAGGGTGGGGACGAGAACAGAAAGAGAAGCCCGACCCTACAGGTGCTTCGGCTGTTTTGGTTGCTAAGAGCATGAAGGAAGAAATGAACTGGAACAACAGCCGTACATCCGTACGCATGCCCAGCCAACGGTAACTAACGTCTCGCGGAAAACACGTGGACTGCTATAGTCAATGGGAAAGAGAGAAAGAACAACTAATCAGACATGGAAAAGGTCACCACGGAATACACAAGAAACGTGGCACTATCTCCGAGGCAACAGCAAAACCAGCAGGGAGAAAATAAACTCCGCATCTGTGACAAAGCTGATGATTTGCATTATGTCTTTATGAAAACAAAGATAAGAAAACTCAGGCTACGCGGCACTGATGCAGCAGTTTCGGCGTCGAAACAATGTCACACAATTCTATGTCGCCCATCACAATCACTGACCAACGGTATTACGTTCACAAGTGAATTAATGGGATAATTTGCATGCCTTTTCATTTATTGGTGTATATAGTTAACAAAACTCTACCTTTGAGGTCTTGGGTGAATTTTATACCTTCGGCTTTTTTACTTGTGCAAAATCAGAGGTGAACAGCTAAAAACAGGTCTACCTTTCTCTGACCTCTAGCACATCAAGCAAACTTTGTGCATAAGAAAAAAGGGCCAATGAAATGTGGAAGAGCTAAAGGCTGTCTGCT
This sequence comes from Chitala chitala, assembly GCA_025773905.1. Taxonomy (NCBI): domain Eukaryota; kingdom Metazoa; phylum Chordata; class Actinopteri; order Osteoglossiformes; family Notopteridae; genus Chitala; species Chitala chitala. The sequence goes on from JABJVR010046391.1 coordinate 4,460, forward strand.
TTGGTATTCATGTTAAGGTGAACACAGAGAATACACAGATATTTGAGTTATCTTTGCATGCCAGTTATATGTATTTGTCACTTTCCACAATTAATCCAGACTCAACCGTTCCATGTGTTCCATAAATGCTTGAAATTCTTTCTGTGTAAATGCTGATGTAAGTCATTAAAGGTTAACGAGAACAAGGGCGCTTGATTACCTTTCTTGTGAGGCTCACTTAATTCAGTTAAATAAATGCTTGCTTCCTGGCTCTTCACTGACAAATGGTGAAGGCCAGCTCAATAGTCTTTTTAATTTAAGAATAATTTGTGTATCAAGCCAAATAAAAATGTTCTCACAGCTGAGGAAAGAGAATGTTGAGCATGGCGGTGAGTTTGACTGGCTCTCACCCCTCTGCATCTCTTTAGGGTGTGCTTACTGTAACCTGCTCCGGCTGCGAGAACAATGTTCAGCAAGCACCAAGAATGGAAGTGGTGAAAATACAGCAGCACTCAGGCTAGGCAGCCCAGGGCTTGTTCTTCAAGCCCATCTGGAAGTCAGCAGAATTTACTGTCTTTAGTCCAAATCATCTTAAATGAGCCCCAAACGTTGAAAAGAGAGAAACACGTCCATCACTGTTAGGTCTGACTCACCAACACGTGCCTGTACGTATATGCTGGAGGATGTTATTTCTCCATCTGACACATTTGCAGTGTTTGGGGATGAAGGAAATAAATGAATAAATATATAAAGACAAACTTCATCCTCCCTGGGTGGTCTCTCTTTCATGTCACCTGTAGCAATTTATCCTGAAAATCTGGGGCATTTAAATCTCCTCCCCCCATCATACGCTACTCGCAGTTCTTGGCTGCACAGCCGTTGGCTAAGCTGCATACCTCAAAGGGGGCAGATGGGGGGGGGGCAGACATCACCTTCTTCTTGGGTTGGCAGGTTGCTCTGCGGCCAGCATGTGCACAAGCACATGGCAGTGTTAGCCCGCGGCTACCCGAGCTCCAGAGAAGGACACACACAGTCAGCATAACGAGCCACAACATATTAAAATATATATATTGTCTTTGTTTGTGGGGGATACTGCTACATACAATGTATATTATACATGTATACAGTGAGAGGGGACACACATGCTAGTGCAATGAAAAAAGAGCACTTGTCCTCCTGAGACTCTTAACAAAAGAGAGGAATGGAAGACGCCACAAAGATCAAGACCTCAATTTAGTTCTATCGGTTTTGATAAATTGAAGTTCATAGGAATTAGTGGAAGTCTTTGGTGCTAAGAATTTTCAGCTAATAGCTGTAAGGATTTTTTTCTTGTGTACTGTTCACAGATTAGAACAGAAGGGACTTAAAAGGTTTTTTTTCTAAAAGCAGTGATACTCCAATTTTTCATTAATTCTCCCTGATGTTTGTATTCAAGAAATGTTACATTCTGTCTTGTTTAAACCCATTTTTACCCGTTAAATTTGGTTGTATAACTGTAAGATATTATATATAGATATATTCAAAATGTTTCTGAAACGCAAAAGCCAAAGGATGTATCTATCAGGTGTAAGAACCACACTGCATGGAACCCACATATTTCTGGTGGCAGTATCAAAACATCTGTCATATTTTTATTTTAAAAACACCTAAATAAATGTAGCAACCCTCAAAGTGGTTTCACAGCATCAAAGGCCTACAAGTAAACACGAAATGTCAAACCGAAGGTGAGACAGCTGTAGAAGCATTTGTGAAGATGAGCTCTGAGTTCGTTGGGAAGAGATTCGTTTGCTGGCCTGTGTTTACAGAGGCTGATCTTGTTTGCAGACGTCCTTTTCCTCGGCGCTCACTAGGTGGCAGTAAAGTCCTGTTCTGCTCTTGACCAAAGGCAAAAACATGCTCAAGTCTGACTGTTGCTTCAAGAAAACAAGTAACATGCAAAAAAAAAAAAAAAAAAAAACAACACAAAACAGACACATTATGTGATACAATAAGACTAACCAAGGTCCAAGCAGAAAAAAAAAAAAAACATTAAAAGTATACAGATAAAAATACAGTTTTTCAAAACACAATACAATGGATTCCTTGCCTCCGTATTTTTCTTGCGATGACGCATGAATTAACCCCATATTTTGCTTGAAATACTGCTTCAAATAAGTTTTAAGTAACTTTCCTTTGTCATATTTTCATACTGGAAAAAAAATTGTATGAAACACCAGGTTTTTTTTTTATGGATACTGCAAAAATGAAAGAGCAACATGGCAGAAATCTGCTGCAGTGATGGCCTCTGCTTAACTAAACAAAACTCATAAATAGAAGAACAAGCATTCTGTTCACCAAATTGGTTTTGTATTCATTCCAAAGTACTGTTGAAAATAAACATAAATTCAGAGAAATGTTTTTTTTTTCCCCCTTCTCAGCGTGCGGTATGTTTACGGATATGAAGATTCTGCAGGTGCAAACTCACAGCTTCTGTCCTGGCATCGCCACGCACTCCTACACCAAAGTAAAATTAATTAGCAAATGGGACAAGGTTACAGACACATAATGAAAGTTATTGGGTATGTCACTTCATCACATCCTCAGCCCCCTATTACTTTCAATCAGGCTAGCCGCCCGTGAAATGGAGTTTCGTGTGATGCTACAAATGCACCGTGTTCCACTTCCCTGGTGGGTTCTCACATGGATGATCAAGGCACTTACTCTAATGTGCACGGTGGAGGGCGATAAGGGGAGCAAAAAAACACAATCCACCAGGTTACATAAATTAAAAGCTATCCCGTTGAGTGGACTTCCCTTCTCGATCATCGCGGCATGGACAGATGTAATCTGTATTATGAAATGGCCAAGCAATTTTTCCTCATCAGAAGATAAAGGAAAACACCAACATGTCTGCACAAATTTATCAATTCCTAGGCGTTTACTCGTTATTTATTACCTATCTGCTTATTTTGGATCGCTGGAAAAAATGTGTCTCAGGCTGCAAGTGCTTATTTTAAGCAACGGGTTTTTTTTTTCCTCCTTTCTCACGAAGCACTTTCTAAATGGATCTAAGGCAGAGTCACACCTCAGGAAACTAAGCCAGATTTAGAAGTCCAGTAGCCCCATTACTGTTACCCAGTAGGTCTGACTCATTTTCACCAGCACCACAAGCAGGCCAGCACACCCCGAGCTCAAACACAGCTGGGAAAACACTGCGGCGAATACGCAATCCGGCGATGCGCTCGCAATTTTTAAACACATCTTTCTTTCATCCTGCCGCAAACAAAGCCAAAAATACCGGCCGTCGTCAAAACCATTGAGTATTTATTTATTTATTTATTTATTTTCTACCAAGTCTGCCAACGAAGTGCTTTGGAGTTCGCGCCATCAAATAGAACTGAACAAACGAGATCGTGTGTCCTTTAAACTCCAAGTGGCTCCAACATATAGCTTGCTTCCGCTGAATTGCCAGCTGTGATTGATTCATTCTGATATGCAGCTTGCAATTAAGTCATTGTAAGCTAGCGTCAAAACTACAGCTGCATTCTCAAAGTTTTGGCAGCTCTGAAATTTACTTTTGGGTGGTTGTGGGGGTGGGGTCATTCTGAACAGAAAATGATAGGTCTGCCAACAAGATTTTGAAAGGTCTTTGCTTCCGATTTTTGATATCTTGCTCTCAGCAGTGCATGTTCATTGTGGCAGGTCCCTTTCACTTGTTACTTTGCGATGGCTTTAAGAAATTTATAATGAAACATACGGCAGATCATTAGGTATCTTTAGACATCCACGCACAATGTTACATCCCAGGGCTTCACTTACTAATGAATGCCTGATGGTGCTTTCCTGCACAGCTGATAAAAAGCATTAAGGCCTTGTGCTAATCAATAAATAACACTGAATAAGGCCGGGCTCTGCAGGTGAAGGGAGATATCAAAGGACAGACAAAATAGAGCTTCAAATATGACCTTTTGATATGTTTCTGTGGCTGGGCAATCTTGATTTTCTACCAGATTCTGACATGTTCTTTGACTTAATGTAACAGGTTTCCAACAGCAAAGAAGCATTTATGACTAAGTGTGCGTGGGTCTGACTCGCCAACGAGCCATTTCCTGACAACGCTGCACATCCATCTTGCGGACTCTTTTCAAGTCCAAAAAAAAAAAAAAAAACCATACAGCTTTATTTGATGAGGGCAGAGGAGCAGATTACTGGCATACATGGTATAAATCTGTGTTGGATTTTAAGGAGCCTGCATTATCTCCCTACTATTTTTTTAACTTACATTTCCCCAGTGTGCTCCCATAGAGGCATGCTAAGAATAGTCATTTTCGCTGGCTTTAAGTGGATTCCAGTCTCTGTGCTTGGGAAGGCGCTTTGACAATGGTGTAAAGAAAATCCTGTGTAGTTTTGCGGTGCTATTGATTGTGAATGTGGTGAGAGTTTAATTGATTTGCTTCCCCAGATCAACGGCATAATCTCTTGGCTCCAAATACAGTGCATTTGGAGCTCTTGAAAGTTAAGGGCAGAGAAGCCAACCTGCATGGAAAGAGCTAAAAAGATAACTTGGCAATTTTAATGGTGAAATCGGTGCCGGGGGTCATTAGCAATATCCATTCATACAGGGAGGCTGCTATTTTCAAATGTCTTGGGAGACCACGTGGACACGCCATGTGCTTGAGTCAGCTGTAGAAGGCGTGATCTCTCCAGGACCAGACTGAGAAGAAGCCAGGGCACCAGCGTCCCCTCCTCAGCCTCACTGGAGGTGTTCCAAAGGCATCCAAAGCAAGGCGTTTCACTCAAGCTTGGCTGTAAAAGCTCCTGGAATGGTGTAGTATTCAACACCAGATGGCCGTAGGGGTTCCGCTCAGATTTGTGTTATGGGTACTCTGTAATGTTCGCCTTTCCAAAGGCGCACACAGGAAAATCAGCTCATTTACCAGTGGGGGGCGGGGGGATTGATTGACTGGGCATTGAACCCAGGTTTGTCATGTGGAAAGCAAGAAGTATACCAGCAGCCCTCTAACACAAAGAATTTAAATACAATTCCCCATCCTGATTTAAATATTAGCAATAATCATTCCATGAATGCCAAATATGTTTTTCACCTGCCCTATTGGTTTTAGCAGCAAAAGCATGGTACAAGCTACTTAGATCAAAAAGTGTTTCATTACTTGTCTCACACATACACGTGGCTGGAAATAATATCTTTTTTGATATTGTCAGTTGCCTATTAACCAAGAAACAAATCAATCGGGATTGTGCCGGAGGAATATTGGCCCGGGACCAATAGCCGCGTGCTTCCGAAGCGAATAGGAGCCCATGTCATGCCAGGCACAAAAATGATCCCACTGTTCTCTGGGTGGGAATGAGACACATTCAGAGCTTCTGACAGACGCGCCTGTTTTCAGCCCGGAAGGGAGGACGGTATGGCGACACATCCCAGCGCCGCACTGGCTGCATGGCTGTGTGATTGTCTCTCTCTCCTTATCCTACTCACAGTGGGTGTTTCTAAGTTTCATATTCTCTCAATGCCAGGTTTGAAAGCTCTTCTTCCATCCATCTGTCCATCTCCTCTGGTGCTCTCGTTCCTACTGACACTTCCAATCCTCATTTCCTTGCCGCTTGCCTGCCTTTGGAGAAGGCCCTGCAGCAAACCCACGGGCCTTTTTTTCCCTGCTACTGTTCTCATTATAAGATTTCCCGTCGACAGGGGCCCGCGTGCCGTCCCGCTCCTTTGCGGACCGTGCCTGTCCCTCCGCGGGGTTCGGAGCCAGGCTGGGGAGGGGCGCTGTGGGGCGGCAGACAGACGGGCAGATGGGTAGAAGCACACACGGGCTCCCATACAGAGCTCCGTTGACTGCTGTTTCGGAGGCGGACGAGCTTCAAAAGCTTTGGCAGAAGAACGGGGTGAACAGAGCACCACTGCGGCTACCTCCAAGAATTCCCTGTCAGGAAAACTACAGACGATCAAGAACCTTTAGCCTCTGAACCCCAAGCGCTTCAGGCGGCGGCAAGAGCAGCAAAAGAAATCTGTGGGAACGTCGCATCTTCTGTGTCGAAGGGAGAAGACCAGAGCAGGACGGCTCAAAACCCTCAGCCCGGGCTTCTGTGTGCTCAAAGGCTTTGGTAAACTCGCGCTCCAAGCTGGACAACCCGCAGCGGGCTTAATGAGCCATTTTAAAATGCAGCACAAATTCAGAAGGGAAAGACCCATGAGCTAACAGATGAGCTGAAACGAGACTGAAAATGTGCACTGGTCCATTTGTTCTGAGTGGCAGGTCCTCAGAAAGACCTGCATTAGCACATGGATTCTGGGAGTGTTATATTCAGTCTGAAGTATGCCTTTCTACAGTTATGGGTTTATTTTTCTTTGTTATCATTTATAAATTATTTAATGTCACCAGGTTTCTTAAGATCAGTAATTATTGTGAATAAATCACGGTGTATGGCATCATGTAGAATGCCAACATTTCCAGGGAGTGCTAAAGTTTTTAACTGGAAGGTTGCAGACAGTGACCACATTAAACATCTAAGGAAAATGATTGCAGGGGAAAAGTGTGGTGAGGTGTTACAGGTCAGGTGGGCATTTATGAATCTGGACTGTGGCATAAACCTAAAGCTACCCTTCTTTGCAACTATATATTCAAGAAAGAGATCCAGCTGAAGTTTCTTTAAAAGCAAAATGCCTACATTTATGTGTCTATTATGCTGTTTTCGTTTTGGTCAATATGTTATACTAACATAACACAGAATTCACGAAAGGCTAAAAAACACAATAAAGGTGGACTACTTTACCTCAAATAACTGCATTTGCAATAATAAGAGTTGAAATTTCAGAGCTCTCCTGCCAAAACATACAAAACAGTTTTATCTCTTTAAAAAATATATTTCTATCTGCCACCAGAGTTTTTTTCTTCACCTCATAGGCTTGTGGCTTGTTACTGGGCACCCTGACGGGTTGTGCAACTCTGAGGAAGAGCAGAAGTAGCCACCATAATCCTTGAATCATTCAGAACCAGCTCGCTTCAGCAGTCAGAATGCCATGATTGATAATTCTACACTGGAGGGTAAGGAGGAACACAAGGGGTTGCACTAATGCCATGATGTTAGCCAGGGAGGTTGGGGGGGTGTTATATTTAGGCCGAAAAAACATTGCCTACCACCGCGAACAGCGACATTCATTCCCTTACCTACTGAAGATTAAAACTTTATCAGCAAACACTCTGAAAACTTTCTGAAACAATTCATTAAAAGAGCATTTATGGCAGCTCTGCAGCTTCCTTTGTAAAACATGATAAAGCAAGGGACTTAATTAAAAAACTCATTATGTTCTGGCATTTTTTTTTTTTTTGATGGGAGAATTTAGGCGAGTGGTTACAAATGAAATAAAGCGTTCGGCGCTTCTAGCCCCTCCCTCACTAATGTCTGCCTGTGAAGTGAATGGGAACGTTCGCTCTTTCTGCTCATTGTTACAATTACATTTGAATTCTCTCACTTTTTACTCCCCACCGTCTGCAGGAAAAAAAAAAAAAAATTAATTTTTGTTCCCCTCCGCTGAGCTGTTGCTCCTCGGAGAAAGCCGGCTTGCTGTCAATAAGGAATCGCGAGGAGGTTCGTACATCAGTGGCAGTGGCACTTATTTCATTTTCCGATTTGGTACTGATGCCTGTATGAAACAAACTCCATCAACAGACGTTCGTTTTTTTTTTTTTTTTTAAACCGTTGTACGTTTTGTCACCTCCATGACTGCGCCGTGTTTTAGACGTACGTCAGAGAGCTCAGCATGTCGGGGGAACGTCTTTGCAGCACAATCTGTGTGGCTCTGGTGAGCAGGTACAATAGCGCAGCGGCTAATCTCTCCGGCTCCCCAGACACTGACGAGGTGGCCGGGAAGCTCTCCAGGTGGGGAGACGCGTTGCCTGAACAATGGGTCCACAATTGCCTGTTCACAAAGGGGAATCAGAGGGCTGCAGTAGCCAGACCGCCTGAGCCAAAGGGGTGTGGGAGTGGAACAATATGACACGGATTGAGGACGAGCTCCTCTTCCCATCCACGCCTCTGCTCCTGCTGCGTGCGGTCCTATTGTTGTCACTGAAATATTGTCCGCCTGCCGGGGATCTCCCAGGCCTAAGACACAGATCATACTCTTTACATAGTCTTTAGTGTAGGCTACAGGCCTTTACAAACCTCTTCAGAAGAAAAAAATCGCTTGCTACACTGAAAATGCACCAAAGAAGTCTTGGTTTGTTTTCCCTTGATCCTGCAATTCTTTTCTTTCCTGCACACCCCATGCTACAGAAAAGTAGCGCAGTGCCGATATTATTTCATATCTCAGTTATCCAAGCGCAGCGTCCCAGGTTGGGATCTGTGCTCATGGTCTTTGAGCGTGTGCGCGTCCTGGGACGCAGGGACTGGGGAGCTCTGGTGAGTGGAAGCCAGACATTGAGAAGCAGGAAAAACACACGGTTGACAACAAAACCTCTCACACACCTGCGCTTTCGCGTGTCTGCCGATTCGGCTGCAGCCCGCCTCTTTCTACAACCTGCCCTCTGGCTCCGCCTCCACCAGTCCCTCAGACATGCCTCCATACCCAAATTGCTTGTCAAAAGACATATTTGAAAGTAAAAAAAAAGACATCTGACAAAAGAGATTACATGCTGTTTGCACCTGGCCACCACAATTAAAACCCCGATGACAGGAGAAGATGGCATCACAATGCAGAGTCTCAGGGCACTTCAACGTGCCACAAAGAGATCACCCCCCCCACCCTACCCTATGCTGCTGCAGATGCTGCAGACCTGTCAATCCTGAGCCTCAGAGAACACCGTTGGACAGGTCTGAGGCACAAAGGTGCACCCGTGCACACTGACAAAATCATCTAACTCACTGAACACGTTTTTAATTAAAAACACGGTTAAAAATCCTGTTAGCCCTGAAACACTAACCCAATTCATTCACATGACAAAAGTACATATATACCTGCATTAAAAAAACTGAAAACAGCATAAAAGAATAATGTTTGTCATCAGAACTAATGCGCATTCTCATCACCTCTTTAGTCATTGCTATTGTAATCATCACGATTATTATTAACGATAAACAGAATGTTTCTGTAGCGTGGCGGATGAGGGTGCAGTAAGTACTGGCTGCATCCATGGACCGTGCTAAAGTTGCGCCTGGTTATTGATGCAAGGTTGCAAACGTTACATCAGACTCAAGGAAATGCTGTATGGGGCTAAATCAAACTCACATTATGGTCTGTAGTACTCCATGTCTTCACAGGGCAGAAATAAAAAATGGTATATCCCAAAAATAGTGAATGCGTGAGTATTAATCCTAACAGTGTTTGCTTTCACTTCATGAGGCAGGTATGTCAGTATCTGGGTGTTTAACTCTATGATCAAACTGCGTACACATGAAGACATAGTTCTGACTACATGTGTGGTCATACCTCATGCTGTATATCTCAATTCCTGCTTGATGGATTAAAGCCACGCTACTTTATATTTTAAGATTTACAGAAGCTCCAGGTTAACAACCATACCTGTTTTTGTTTGTAAAATAAGGTGGTGCTGATCAGTGGCAATGATCAAGGGGCAGCTGTCTTAGGGTCTGACATGCACGTTTGCAAGAGTGAATGAAAGCACACGGGAAAAACAAAGTCTCTTGGCAACATTAATATATACATTTCCAGCTTCATCTTCAGTGCATCAAAACAACAAATTAATGTATTTCTTCTTGGTTTAGCATAAATACAGCAATCTGATGCCAGATCACATGCCTTTATTGCCATCGCTGGTCGCAAGGGAATTTCCTGAGATCATTTAGTGTTAAACACTGTGTTTGACTGACAACAAGATGACAAACAAAATTGTCTGAATATATTGCTGGCAAAAGTTCCTGCTCTTTCTTCTTGCACTTGTTTTCTTTGTATAACAAACCTGAGCAAACCAGAACATTTGAATAAATAGGGTAGAAACATCATTATTTCACAGGTGCCAAGCTGATGCTGGTAAATTATGCAGGCCATATTTTTGAAAGGAAGAAACAGCATTGTCACATCAGATGTGCTGTTTTGGCAAGGTTTCTGAGAATTGATAGAGAAATAAGATACAGAAGTTATCGCGGTACTGTAAGAATTTTTTTTTTGTCCCATGTCAGCCATATCGCAAAGTATAATTAAAAACTGATTGAAGTTTACACTAGAGATTCAAAATGTATATATGAGATGGGCCTCATTCTGCCAACAGAAAAGATTATAAAAAACCATGTCCCTTAGCTAATCCCATATCGGTCATTGTCAGCATCCCTTCCACTCCTTATTTCGGCAGGGTACTCTGGGAGGGTTGTGGTCAACCTCGCAGTCTGACAAATGACATGATCTTTCCAGATACTTCCAGGGATGGTTCAGTGAACTTTTGCTCATGTGAGCATGCCTGGACAATGCGAGTCATAAGTACCAAAATGACAAAATGGCAAAAGGCAGCTGGAACCTTTCTGTGCCAAAAGACTGTCCTTTCCAATGTCCTATGTAGAGAGAATATTCCAGCAGGCCGGCGCCTGGAAACAGCTTCTCCTCCAGAGCTGGGTGTTGTTTGTGCTGATTTAGTTCCATCCTGCCACAACTGCATGATAAATTGACACTCACTTGAGGCTAACTGCTGATTTCTGTCACTTACGCTGTGCGCCGGGCGTCTCCTTCATGATTCCTGCCTCCCCTCCAGCTGGCAAATGGAGTCAACGCCCCTCATCATTCACAGGTACTTCGTCCCGGCTCGCCTCCGTCTCCGTCGGGCCACCAAGAAGGAGCCGGCTGCTCCGACGACTGAACTTCCATTTGCGATGCAGGAGTGAGGAGGCAGGACGGTCGCTTGGTCGACTCTGGGGAGTTGTGGCCCCAGCTCGTCCCAGTGGCCTCAGCTCAAGCCTGCCATATTGAGTTTGCTCGCACTCAGTATAAACAGCGCAGATTTCTTTGCTCATATCACATCTACGCTGATCTGTAATGTCAATGTTAGCTTATGGTGCAAATGGAAGAATTATCGGCTTAGCTACCCATTAGCTGTGTGTGCTACAGGACAACATCCCTAGTGCGCGTTTACGGCCCTGCAGTCTGTCCTCAGATACTGAACAAACAATACACAAACACACAGAATTATAGAAGTATAATTTACACACAGCACTACAGAATTATCTCTCGAACTGTGATCGGATTGCTTTGTTAAAGGTATGAAACATGAAGAAAGCTTATTTTCGCAATTTGGTCAGTAGTACAGTGTAAGTGTTTTCTGAGATGTGGAAAGCCACAGTTGGTTTAACTGCCATTTTGTGGCATCTGCTACCGGTCGGTGATATTTCCAGGGAACCGTTTGTTTGTACGTTTGGATGGGGCAGGGTCTGCTCCTCTCATGAGTATGAGGGGGGAGGGGGCGTGAAGCTTAGTGCTGGGCCACAGACAGCAGTGCAGATGGAGCGTTCTGCCCCGTCTGTCACAATCGAGCCGTCCTGCCAGGCTGTGATGGGGGAGGGGTCCGGCTGGAGGTGGGTGACAGCCTCAGAGAGCCAGCAGCTAATCAGCAAGTCGTTACAGTAATCATCCGCACAAGTGCTTGTATCACTTCTTAACTTTCCACACATGGATGCGCCAGCCTAATGTTCACACTTGCATGAGCACACGTTCACAAGCAGATGAACGTGTGGGCATACACGCACGCACAAGAAAACACTCCCAACCACTCATCCAGAGGAAAGAAAGCAATACTCTGTGCAAAGAAGAATGTGGTCATTTCCAGAATCCATTAACCTTGTCCTGTTCAGACAAAGATACAGACACACAAACACTTGGAAAACTGGGAAATAACTGGCTCAATTCAGTACAGCGCTAAGGGGTTTTAGCGTAGCAACCCCTGCCGCGATATTGCCTTCAAACTTCAGCTTTTATAAATCACTGTGCCGAGGCGGCACCTCTCCGCCCTTCGTCGGGACTTCCGCACGACCCGATTCACCAGCCCATGGTCGTTACGAACCGCCATTCCAATTTAACAGCCTCATGCGGCAGGGTGTACGAGGCTCCGCGTGCCCCGCAGGAAAGACGCAGCTGCTGGAGCTAATAAACAGCAAATAAAACAAAACAAAAGAAGATAAAGTGAAACCAGCCCAGTGTGCCAAGACGTGTCCCACCTTCCGTGAGAGCAAGCCAAAAAACACAGAAATTGCATTTACAAAGAAAGGAAAACACCGTAGAACGGTAAAGGTTGAACCTGTGATTCATGACATCTCTGACATTCCTGCCTGTTTATTGCTCTCCTCTGAACATGCTCCGAGCGATTTGCTATCTTCCTTCTGTGTTTAATATCTTTTGATGGGGTGCTTGGATATCAGGTAGAATTCTGGGTAATGTATAGAAAGCTGCCCAAGTATTTTGCAATTTTGAAGCAGGCTAAAATAGAAGCATTCGGCACCCTCCTAGAGGGAATAATCCAGTCATCCGTAATTGGCTGTAGAAAATAAAATCAATATTTTCATATAAAAGTTTTCATGATTCAACATAACCTTTACATAACACTTTTGGAGAACTGAGCAGATTTTTTTTTTTAATACAGCATGTTAATTTTGGTGCTGCTGGAAAGAGAGAGCGAGTGTGTGTATGTGATGTGCGAGTGTGTGTTTGTGTGTATGTGACGTGCGATTGTGTGTGCGCGCGTGTGTGCATGTGTTCGCACGCTTGTTCATGCTTGGGGGGTATTTCAGAAAATATTTCCTTGTTTTTAATTCATCGGTTACATAATCTCCAGTTGGTGCAGGAAAAAAAAAGGATATAAATGTTGGTTTTAAACAGTCATACCATTTGTTGCATTATTTGTATTTATTTTGCATTTATTTTATTGTTTTAATCAACTCTCAGCAATATGGCCTACAGTTTGGCTTCCTCAGAAAAGAATTGTAGAGTTGTTATTTTCATAGTTTGTATGTGGTTTGAAGTAATGAGTCTTTCCTAATGAAAATTTCACCTTTAATGTTTTCAGCATTTTCATATTAATTAAACAGGTCTATTTGTATGTATTAACGTAAATTATTTACATATCAATAATACATAATAGAGTAAGCTGACGTTCATATTTTCCAAGCCACAAACAACAAGTACACATTATTTGAAACCGATTATTTGGCTGTGTTCATATTTAATAACTTTACCAGGTAGTGTCTTTGTACTTTTAAATGAATGCGTTGTGGTGAATGCCAGGAAATGTCACTGACTGATGAAAGCACAACAAGAATTTTAACACACTCAGACTGCATCTGGGAATCTGCATTTATTCATGGTGTTGCAGCGATCAAAGCAGAGAAACACTACCTTGCTCCACATTTCAGACATTGTTCCGTTGTTTTCTTTGGAAACAAATGCTTCCTTTTATACACAAAATGCCGTGTACGGCATCCATCTGTTAAGCAGTCAATTAACTATGAGAGCATGTGTTATGTGTTTGAGAGACACGCACTGTTGGCACCAGGTACGTCCTGTGCATAATGATTCTGTGCCAAGTGGTTCCTGCAAAACAAATTTTTAAAATTAAAGACAAATGCAGAGCTTTCCTTTCTTTTTGCCCCTTCAAAGATTGATTCTGATGTTCTCTCAAATGCCAGTCCCCAGAGAAGGTAAGAGCGTGGGGAATTTTGGTGTTGAGCTTATTCCATTCTTCTAAGGTCATTTCCCGTGTCGTGTGCCCGGCGCTCGTCAATGCCAATATGAGACGCAGAGACGGGGAAATTACTTTGGGATTAACGGTCCGTGGGCCGTGGCATTTCACTGAAGTGCTCCCTCTGTCGTGACCTTTGAGCTCCCGTGTCGCTCCCAAAATGTTATGAATACGTTCCTTCAACTGAGCCAATAATATTTGGGAAATGGCGACCTGCTCACGAATCCTGGGCTTAAATTCTATGCACTGCAGCAACGCATGACCTGTGTGCAAATTGGAAAAGAAAGCTTGCAAGGTTGTTATGGCATTACGCATATATAACACAAGATTTGCTAGGTACAATGTTTCTTATTGCTACCAGTGTGGTCTGTAGGGTATTATATAATTTAGTAACTCCCTGGTAGTGTCATAGGTACTGTTCTTGAAAGCCTTTAGGCTCGAGTTTTACCCTGCAATTCATTCTACACACATAGGATGAGTGGTGGACAGTGAAAAGAGGACAGGAGAAAGCGGGAAGAGAAACTTCTCATTGAGGATTCTGTTCAAGCTTAAAGTAGCTGTTTCCTATTGATTTTAGGGGAACATTCAAGAGTGTGCTTTGAAGGTTGTGGGATTTTGCACCCCCCTCCTCTAATTTAACAGTTCATTTTCTGGTAGCTAGCTTATCTGCTTCAAAAGATGGAGGAAATCTGCTGGCAGTTATCCTTAAAGGAAACATGCACTCTGGGCTGAATTTAACTGAATCCCATTTTAAACTATAACCTTGAGTTACTGATGGAAACAGTAACCTCTTCTGAACTGGTATAGAAGACATATATAGAAGAGAACATAAAAATACCATTAAAAGCTGTAAGTGCAGATGATCAAATTCTGTACAAATCAGAAGGTTATATTGATAAGTAAGAAAAAAATCAGTTTAGAAAGCATAATATTAACAGTCTATTTGATATAGGAGTTGAGTACAATTGCTTTAATTGCAGGCTTTTCATGATTTTCCGTTTTAACAAAAACATTCATAAAAAAATTCATAACAAAAGTTATGAAAAAAACCCCATGTGACATTATTGAAGATGAGATGTTGAAAAACAATTATATGAACAAATGAAATAAACTCAGGTTCTACAAAGTGTACCAGAACTTTAATCAGACTCTGTACTCTGACTATATTGTTCCAATGCTGGCAAATATTCTTGTGTTTTTTACCTGTAACGCATTTGTGTATATTAGGGTACAAAAATATTGGCATTGGGCAGATAATCTTTTTTTAAATAAAATTTACATGTACAAATACTCAACAATTAAATGATGGGGAGAGTTCAATTAAAATACATTTTTTGAACTTATAACAGTCTTACAGTATAATTATTGTGAAACACACAAACACGGAATCTACATTAAAAGTGCCGGTAGTTTTACTGACATCTTGAAATTTAAAATAACATCTTATTATCTAAAAAATAGCACCTTAAGCCACATTACAACATCTTTGTTAGTGAAAACTAGCTGGGATTTTGGTGGCTTTCATTGTGAAGTTCGGCAGGACTTTTTTAGCTCTCCTAATTACCACAACAGAAGTGAGGCTCAGCAGACGTAACGCATCACAAAAACATTTCTGCACCTTTTCAATAATCACTGTCCTTTTAGTTATTTTGTGCGTACAGTCCTTCGTGAAACGCTGCTACCACAGAACCGGTCCAGTTGCACCTTGCTGTGTCGACACAGTGAAGCGTAACAACCTCTGCATAAGCCTCGGGCGTGGTGCTGTTACGTCTATTGTTCTGTCAGCAGTACTAGAACCGATTTCTTCTTAATACAGAGCCCCGTTTTAAATAAACAACAACGCGCACTAAAACGCAGGTGCACCATGGTTGTGGGAACGCGCCCTCCTACGCACATGCCCTGAACACACGCCGTGACTTGAGGTTTGGTCCTGCAGATTCCCAGGAGGTCCAACGGGCTCCTGAGTGGGATCTGCAGGGAATACCAACCTCTCTTAAACAATGACAATGATGACAGCATCCCCCCACCCACGCATTTCCCAGCGTCCTTCAGCACGTTGTCAGGTGCAGCGAAACTGATTATGAAGTGACCTCTGAACTAACAATTATGAGCCTATGTCAGTGAAAAGTTGTTTTCATAAATGGCTTTGTAAGCAAATTATGTGCTATCATAGGGTATTCTTTAGCATAGTGCTTAGCATTATGTGTCATGCCCCGTCGTCAGTACCTGCCAACTGAACGCAATCATGGCGGAGAGTTTAAAATGCCACAGCAGATGCAAGCCCAATGCAAAGCATTATGTGCTGACATGTTTACTGAGAGGTTCCTCTCCTGCCTGTCGCTTGTTCTCTCTCTGGTCCATGCTGCCCGCAATCCCTTTGGCCTTCCCATTTCTTATGTTTTCTCCAGACCCCGTGCCCATCTTGGCCTGACCTACCCGGCACTTCGACCTTCAGTCAGTCACCTCGGACCCCCGTTTGGAATGGCATCTCATACCTTCTTTGCCAGTGTCAATAAACCTGAATACTTTGCAGAGAGTACAATGTTACAATATGTTACTGAACATTCATCTTCATATGGAAAAGCTGTCCTAAAAGTACGAGATTAGCAAGTATCTGTGCTTGGCAAGGGTTCGCACTACATCATATTAATGTTGAGCTACATGAGTCTCAATATGGTCAGTATTTGTGGATTCGCAGTGTGGTATCAGTTCAGCGGAACTGCAACGGCTTCACTGGACTTACAAAAATGTTGTGATCTACTTTGAAGAACACATTTACAGGGACGCATACTGCATTGACAATGAAATGAAAATAGAGAACACAGGAAAACATGGGAACATGGGCAAAGGCACAAACACTGGAGAACAGACAGGCTAACAGCTATAGCTACACCTAACAACCAGCAGGGAAGGAAGGAAACTGGAGGCTAGATATACGGAGCCTGGGAACCCAACACCAGGTGTACTTACTCTCAGGAGTGCCAACGTGAAGGGGAGAAGCATAGAGATTCAACATGCACTAGACCAGCAAGGTGCTAGAAATAACAGAGGCTAGGCAGGACCATTCACGTGACAGGGTTGTATAGCTCTAGCGATGTCCTCAGGGACATCAGTGAGAACATCCAGCAAACCAGATAGAAAGCGTATGTTCTTACATGGTCATAGGAGTGAAACTGTACATATGCACAAACAAGACATTTCTTGTGTTTCCATGGTGTCTGCAATCAAATTCATGTTAGTTCAACGTATATAAAAGCATTCATGAGAAACATGCTGAGCACTGTAAAAAACAAAAAGAGTTAAGACTTTAAAGCCTTGCTTCCATTACTAACCATTCTGTTTCCTGCATCCTGAGTGTCCTCACCCTCACGTGGCTGATGAAGGCACAGTCAGACATGCACACGGTGTGCAGTGGTCGGCCCTCCTGAACCTCACCTGACCTGCACGTCTCCTGTCCACAAATTCACGAGAGCACTCCTCAGAACTCCTCAGAGGCAACTGATGGCTGGTCTCACACCCGCAGCTGTTTGACTGCGAGGTCACAATGATGGCTGCTGTCCACACTGAACCGAGCACTAATCCAGGACACCCCACCAGTCAAGAGCAAGGAAGGAGCTGTTTTAATCTCCTGTCTCTAACAGGGTCATAGTATATCATACGCATAAGTAAGAATGCATATCTTTACAAAGTTATTAATAGCCTTTAGGGATAAAGATACTGCCAGTCATAACGAGGTACTGCTGTTATCACAAAACACAAGCCAGATTTAAGGCTTTTCCCACTAAACAGCATAACAGAAAACCTAAAAACTCTGAACAAACATCAAATTAGCCACTCATCATTTTAAGCTTCCTTGCTGATGCTGTATTTATGCTCAGAAAATAAATACAACAGCTGTTTGTGGAACTTTACCAATTTAAAGTGCATTAGACAAATAAGTTAATATGTACAATGTACTTTGTATAAGGAACTTTGAAAAGACTGGATGCGTGACAGTGCGATTGTTCCCTTTGTCATGTTGATTGTTTCATCGGGGCTTCAGGTGTCTCTGTGTTTCGCTTGTTGGTGTGCAATTATTGACTGTTTTTTATGTTTGGAAATAAACAAAAACCCTAACTGAAAGCCTGGCTCAGTGCAAATGGTGCACAGAGTCCAACAATGCAATAAAACACGCCAAAAAAGAATATACTGTGCATTTAAAATGCACAATCATTAAGACTCACTTATGTCATACAGAATTTTTTTTTTCTTGCATCAGAACTAGAAGCTGAGGTGTCTACAGCAGATGTTTCCTGTTCCGAGACATTCTGCCTTTTAGCACCTATAAACCTTCATTATATTGCGACTCACCCTTAAGGTGATAGAAAAGCTGTCCAGCAGGTCAGAGGCTGCAATCAGCACTGTTGCAAGGGTGCAATACAGTAATAGCCAGCAAAACGCCTGCACAGAGTCCATGAATCCACTTAGGTGAGCTGATATTTTTCGTCCAGCTTTAAATTGCTGGATATTTTTGCCAGAGTCACGCAGATTTAAAGTGCAGCGACAGGCATCTGTCCTGTGAGTGAATCACTAACCTTCAAGTTATAAGGGGCTGTTTTGAACACCCAGCCTGCACACTAGTCATAATTAGTAAGGGCTGTTTCAGAAAGGCCTGCACAGAAACCCTAGACAAACTGCATATAAAATAAAGCCCCATCATGGAACTTTGCTCAAAGTTCATCCATCTTCTGTAGAAGTATAAATCTACAAAACATTTATGTAGTAAAATGTCAATATACAGAAGTGGCTTTGTAAACGATGTATTTGGAAATAATTTAAAATCCCATCTTTTTTATTGCATTCCTCAAGGAACAGCACCGTCATTTATAACAAATACTATTCATAAGCATGCGTGATTAGTATCAGTAAACTGATTTGGAAATCTCAAATTTTAATTTTAACCAGAAATTTAAATAAATGTATCATGAACATATGATAAATCTGTTATTATGCCCAGTAAAAAGGCTACAGTGTAAAGAGTGCGTTTTCCTACGTCTTCCACCCTGCAGCCATCCAGTTTGGCCATTGGCCATTGGTTTTGATTATAACTCATGGTATCTATGCTGCTTTATGAGGGCCTGAAGCTGATTCGCTCTTTCCCTGCAGCAGTGTGCTTTGTTAGCCAATGGGCTTTTACCCTGTGGGCTGTGGCCTTCCCTCAATGGCATGACATTCTGGGAGGAGGCCATTACTCACCCCAGTCCGCCTGACACCCCACGAACTGTCTGCCAATAGAAAACATCTCTGCAGGGCAGTGAAATGGAGTGAAAGACAGATGTCTCACCCCCCCGATGGATTGCAAACCAACTGGAAATGTGTGCGATTCCTCACTTCACATGGTTAATGTGGCACAGTGGGGATCAAACTCATATCGCTGCTGTAAGACAAGCCAAACTTTCGGTCAGCACATTCTGACACCCCATGTTAATGCTGAAGAAATAGTAATATTCACATGCACATTTTTAATGCCGTCAATACATTTCTCAAGATAACATTTAAAACACCAGAGATGCAAGTACTCTCTTTAAATCATTAACATAAATTGGCATTGAAATCCCAGTAAATAATTGATGGAGAAATTATAACAGCAGGCAGCAGAACCGCCTTAGAATAATAGAGCCGCAGTATGAGAAATTTGCTTGGCTAAGTTGCGTATCACACATGTTTTGTCTCTTTTGAGAGTGGCCACTGAATTCTAAATAGAGAAATTATAAATTTGTCTTCACATTAACAGTAAAATGTACAGCCAATAAAATAATTTTTAATAATAATGGTCTTATGGTATCCATATATTACCCACAAAAAATATCCATGGCCAATCTCTATTTCCTTTGGGTATTTGGGTATGTTTAAGTAATAAAGATATTCAGGCTCAAATTGTTGGAAAATGCTATTTTCATTTCAGTGTCTGTCCTATATTTGCTCTGAGGACAGTGAGATTAAAATAAAAAAAGTCACTATGAAATATTGAGCGTTCATAAAAATTGAACACGACTGAAGACGACGGAGGCATTTGACTTATAAATGAACGTGGGCTTGAATGTGACATCCGTTTTGTTCGCGCCGTTTGAGAACCAGAACGCTGCAGGACTTCGATAGAAGTCTAGCGCCCGAGGACGTTCGCACAGCTTACAGATCATCGTTCTGTCTTTTCCCTGTATTTGTTTACGCTCTGCTAAGTGTCAGTACATCTGGCTCTCTCCGTTTCATCATTAGGACAAGATGGAGTGTAACGCTGTGTTTGTATAAATCATTCAGTAACATTCACACCGCGAAAGAACATGGGAAACAAACAGAAAAAAAACGGAACGGCTTCAAATTAGAAATACATTGAAAATTACATTAAAGGCAAAACTGACAAAATAATTTATAAATTGCAGACATCAGATAATTATTAAAATATATTTAGATACCAGACCAGTTTCCATATATTTGCTCTTTCTTATGGATAAATGGATAATTTATTTAAATTACTAAATATAACATTTGCAAAAGTTAGTCCCATATTTAAACCCATCCTCTCTGCAATCAATGAAATATAAATCACATTTTATGCAGCATTAACTTTAACAACATGCTAAGTTCTGGTTACATTAGATAAAGTCACATCTTTTTGTTAAATCACTTTAAAATGCATGAAATCTCAAGAAATGTGAAACGTCATTTTTTTTTTTTACACCCACAAGCCTGCGCCAGCCTCTTATCTTTAAAGACTTTTAAAGATGCTTGATTTGATGATAAAACCCCCAGCTGGGTTTTCAGCCTCAAAGCCTCCCCTAGATTTCATTCGTTGACCTGTGACCCTAGCCAGAATCTCCCTTCAAGCGACAGAACAGCGTTGGCTTTAATTGCCTCAGCTGCTTCCCTCCCTTGTGTTGCTAAGCAGAGCCTCGGTAGGGAGAAGTGTGCGTGGGGGGAGCGCAGCCACCCGCTGCTCCTCTCTTCCGTTCCCCTGGTCCAGGAGCTGTTTTTTCGCCTTTTGCTTATGAAGACACCAGCTCTCCTGGGCTTTGAGGCTTGATCTGCTGCCCCACTCCAACCCTATGCACTGTAGATCCCACTGTGCTATCTTCAGCCCCATTTTCATCCAACATTTTATTCCTGTTAGAAATATTATTATAGACTTGCAGCTGTCATTCTCAGGTGGTCATATGACCAATCAGTTGTCATTAAATTTTCATTAGCTTTAATGTCACGGTGACAGGGTGCCTCAGCACGTGGAAGGTGTAGTCATCCACGTTCTGGCTAGAAAGTCTTTTGTGGTGGATTCACACATTTCCTTCACACATTCAACTTTTGCAGATCTTAACCTGTGTTATATCGAACACAACTTGAAAACTTAAAAATAAGTGCACAACAAAAGTTCATTTAATGTAACCAGCTCATCTTCATCTAAGGTGTGGATATTTCGATGGTTAGAAAATTTCTGAATAACTAGAAACACACAGAAAAGTGTGGAAACCACACAGACTCTCTCACACACTCACACACACACACAAGCCTAATTAATGCCTGAAAGTTTGAAACTGGGAGACCCCAATTGTGCATGACTAAAATGTGCTTGTTTTAAGTAAAAAATATATTGCTAAATATTACACTCTTTACATTGCACTTGTACAGTTCATTTCAATGAAATCAGTTAATTTAGTCACTGAAGAAGTTGGATGGCCCCAGTTTTAATGCCTTTACTGGGTCACTTTGACTTTTTGAGGCACATGGAGATGCCACTCCAGTGTAATTTAGCAGCTCTGTGATCCACACAGTAGAGACAGGTAGCAGAACATGATCTCGTTTCACACAGACTTCAGAAACTGTCACAACAACAGTGAAATATTTCTGCTGTGGCCTTACCTCTCCTCAGCCCATTTACCACTGAGAATTACACATAAAGCCCGTAACCATGTTCTACTGCTGTTATTCTGGGCTTTCATAAACAGTGTCAATATTTGATTGGCTCTTTGGTATGAAACCATTTGTGAGTGGGGAGAATTTGGCACTTTGACCTTTTACTGGATTGCAGCCCTGTTAGTTGTTGCCTAGTTTAAATGTGGTATAATCATTTTCCCCAGCAGGATAAATCGAACAGGCTTTTTTTTTTAAGAAAACAATTCAGTACAAGTAGCTGGGGATTTGCATAAGATAGTTTGGAAAGTGAAAGCCTATTGGATAATTTATTTTTTGTATCTGAGAACATCCAGGAAATATCAAGCCTTGGCGTGGTTATGCCAGACTTTCCCTTCAGTAATTTCAGTATTTTTATTTTTCAAATCTTTTCTTTCTTTTTTTTCAAGTTGGGCATTAAATATTTTCAGATCTTTTTGAAAACTTCAATCATTATGTCATATATAAATTTAATTTAATTGTACAAATTTCAAGTATCAGTACTTCAATGTAAGGTTGGATAAACAATCGGTCCATTATATAAAAAATATATACAGACTGTCATTTCATATTGTATGAAGTTCTCCATGGGTAACTGCCTCCTGGACAACTTTACAAGAGTAAAAATGTACTGTAGAACACCATACCAACCTCTTATTTTTTGTTTTTCTAATATATTAATGTATTGTAGTGAATTTTTAAAAAACCGAGCATGTTTCAGCTGTATACAGGAAAAAATGAAAGGTTAACGGAGGGTATTTACAGATAGCTGCTCTGTCTGCATATGAACCTTCATTTACCACATTTTGTCAGTAGCTTTAGCTGAATTTGTAATCCTTATTGTGATGTATAAAATGTAACTTCTGACCCCCTGTGATTCTAATTTTCACAAGCAGTTTGTAAAGGAATTGTTAAAAAAAAATCAATGACAGTTGTGGTATAAGGGCTTACCTTGGGCCAAGGACTAAACAAAGCCCATCCCAGAAAGGCAGGCAGGGGTGGCCCTCAAATGTGGCCCAAAATTCTCGATGCCAGTGCCAAGGGGTCAAGGGGTCTCTTCATGCCCCAGTGGTTGGCATGTTGTTCTGCTCAGGCAGAGAATGGGCCCAGAGTGCTTTTAGCTTTGAAAGCAGTAGAAATTCAGTGTGCATAAACAAAATGACACACTGCCTGTCAGAGCCTTGCAAATGATACATGACTGGCCCGCTCTGTTCTTCAGTATTCTGTTGAAGCCCTTTTCATGCAGGTTCTATACCAGGCTTTGGTCTCTTCGGGATCCCTGTATACATCAGGCTAGCATGTCAGTATGTGGCTTGGAGCCTCTTCATGCGACACCAAGCACAGCTGAAGATCTATATCACCATGATATTAATGAAATTTGAATCTTTTCAAGTGATGTCAAGCTCTTGGTTTAAGTACCACTGCCTTTCGTGGTTTTAGCATAGTCGCTGTCCTTGGGTTCAAGTACAGCTGCCACTGTTGGGTTTAAGCACAGCTGCCTCTGTAGGGTTTAAGCACAGCTGTTGCTCTTGGGTTTAAGCACAGCTGCCTCTGTTTGGTTTAAGCACAGCTGCCTCTGTTTGGTTTAAGCACAGCTGCCACTGTTGGGTTTAAGCACAGCTGCCTCTGTTGGGTTTAAGCACAGCTGCCACTGTTGGG
>JABJVR010046401.1:0-14761 GCA_025773905.1 Chitala chitala
GAGCACCTGGAGAAAACCCACCAAGCACAGGGAGAACATGCAAACTCCACGCACACAGACCCAAGGCGGGAATTGAATCTCAGGCCTGGAGGTGCGCGGCGACAGTGCTAACCACCACGCCACCGTGCCGCCTTTAATGGCTGATCAGACATTACAAAAATAAGGGGTGACAAACAATCACAATTACAAACTAGAGAAATCAAAACAATCAGTATCAATTAAAAAAAAATAATTCAAACATTAATCAACCCAAAAATACCCAAAAAGTAAATTTAAACCCCAAAAAAGTAAAGAAAATATCCCAACTAAATAACACTAATCCCCCTCCACTATAGCAGACACTTAACATAGGCTAACTGATTAATTTAACTTTTTCGGGGCCACCACAAAATACAGATGAGTGTCTTATAGGCCCCAGCCAAGCGAGGGACACTCTCAGGAAACTTTTTTATGACAGTGATTTCTGCCTGCTAATCAATTACTGTCCACTCTGCAGCAGAACATTAAGTTCTTTTTTCTGTCATGTTCAGTGATTCTCAAACATTATTATGCCCTTTATAAAAACTCCGTTCTTCTGTCTTACACTAGTGAGAGGAAATTTGAGATGGTATTGTAAATATCTTTGGAAAACAAACACTGTTTTGTAGAAGTAAATAGGTATCTGCTTCATATATTTACTCTCTGTCAGTTAGAAACAAGTGTCTTTTTTGTTTTGTAGTTAAGTGGTAGTGAGCTATTGGAAGCTTTAAGTGGTCTGCTTTTCAGGAAAACATGGACAAATGCACTACATGTGTATGGACTGGAGGTAGTAACCGTTCTTCCTTCTCTTGGCAATAACCACTTAACCTATGTGTCTCTGGGGCACGGGAGGCTACCAGAGCTCCCAGTAGAAGGCTTCATTTATACAGTCCAATGCATACAGCCTCTCCACAGACAGACTCAAACTCAAAACTCTCCCGCCCTGGAGGCAGGACGCCTTGAAAATGTCCCTGGGGTCATTTTAGGCTGTGGTTCAGAATTCCTTTTTGTGACTTTCCTGCTTAATGTACACATGTACCCAGAGACAATAATACCTTCATCTATCATCTACTATTACTTCAGGTGGGCCTTCCAACATATATTTTAGCACTCAGGAAATTGTTGCTAGTTTTTTTTAAACAAAAGTGATTTCAAACCGAGCACATCCACTGTCTGTAGGCTACTTACAAACGACGTTCGCTATTCTTGCCCAGAGCTACTAGATAAATTTTAGTAAATCTTATAAAGTCCAAATTGCCAGAAATGTTTGAGCTGTGCCACTCATGTAACACTCATGTTGGCTTTGCATTTTTAAAAACGTATGCATGGATGAAGGCTGTTTTGAAACTGTAAACCTTGAGATCTGTTTGCTAACATTGAAGAAAAACAATAATGGATTGCTGCATGTTATGTTTGCTGTGTTTGTGGGTCGACTGAGCATTTACAGATGTGACTGTAAAAGTTTGAATTATGTAATGAAGAGTCACAGTCTGGCAGTGTAGTGTAGCTCATTCAATTCAGGTTATCCTCTATATAGGCCTATTGTTGACTAATAGACAACTGAAAAACTGATCTCAGGTTAATTGTGTACATGCTGGATATTACTATGATGAAATCAATATATTCATTTGTATATTTTAAACAGGAAAGTGTCGTATTAGAAGCTCCTGTATGCCTGTTACTCAGAGTTTAATGCTTTCCTAAGTGCTGCAGGTAGTTCACATGTAGAGGTTTGTCTTTAAGCAGGCCGTGAAAACCTGTGGAGAGTGACTTTGCCTCACAATCACGTGCTTTGTGGGAGGTTTATAACAGGAGCAGTAAAAATGAAATTTAATCACAATGGTAATGGATGTTGGATTGAAGTGTGTACAGGAAACCAAATGTTAAAAACTCGACGTGTCGGTAAAACAGAAGGAACAGCACATCAAAGTACAGCAATGATGAGACAGTTTTTAAATGAAACATTTTTCACGGTTTCCTTAAGCGAATGCCTGTTTGTTATAAAAAACATTCTTCATTAACCTGCTGCTAATGTTCATTTTTTGTCAGTATCATCGTCAGTATGGCATCTGGTGTTGCATGTTGTTTTTCTCTTCCTCTTTGTGCAAGCGTTTGCATGGTTGAGTAAATCCCCCATTAACGGGCACAAGCGGACATGGCATCACATACACGCCGAGCATCACATTCTGCAGGTGACCTTTTCTTCTGTCACCAAGGTAACCAGCTTCGCCACCTCCTGGGACCAAAATGGAGACAGACAGGCCGGAGCAGGTGTTATTTCCCTAGGTAGACAGTATTGACAGAAACAAATACCGTTTGACTCAAAACAGGCCCTTACTCATATACATACTTCTGCATAATAATGTGCTGCAGTGGAGGCTCAGTAGTGTTCTTCTAGTAAAGATATGTAGATGTGAATCTTTGGGATATTCCCACTCCCCAAATCGCTGCCTAATAAATGAGGCATTAGGGCCGCCCGTCTGCAGCGGCATGTGGATGTACTTCTCGCTTAGCAGAAATGAGGGATGTTGGGTTGGCAGTGCTATGCATTTCCCCAGAGGAAAGATGCCATAGGAGATAAACCTACGAGTTGCTGCCACTGCTAATATATGGTTTATAGTTATGACCCTGAAACGGTGGCAACGAAAGAATCAACACAGGATTAAGTTTACATCACGTGTGTCCTGTATACCCGTACAGTAGAGTACTACATGGAATTTAAAGAGAAACTACCAAAAATTACAAAATCACTTTAATGTTTAACGTTTTTTAGTACTTTACTAGTTTTCTAGTACTATATATAAATATATAATAAAAAATTATATTATAATAAAAAAAATGTATTATACATTTATTTCGGCCATAACATTATGATCGGTGATGACAGGTGATGGTGATGATCATTATTATTATTATTATTATTATTATTATTATATTGCACAGCAAGTGAACAATTTCTCCTTGAAGTTGATGTGTTGGAAGCAGAATAAATGGCCAAGCATAAGGATTTGAGCAACTTTCACAAGGGCCAGACTGTGAGAGCTGGACGACTGGATCAGAGCACTGCAGTGGCCAGGACCAACCAAAAGTGGTCCGAGGAAGGAAAACCGGTGAACCAGTGACAGACACCCAGATGGCCAAGGCACATGGATGCATGTGGGGACTGAAGGCTGGCCCGTGTGCTTCGATCCTATAGAACAGCTTTTGTAGCTCAAACTTCTGAAAACGTTAATGTTGGTTCTGATGGAAAGGTATCAGAACACGCAGTGCATCATGGTTTCTTGCATATGGAGCTACGTAGCCGCAGACCAGTCAGGGTGCCCATGCTGGCGCATTCCCCCTGCCAAAAGCACCTACAATGGGCACGTGAGCATCAGAACTAGACCGTGGAGCAATGGAAAAGGGTGGCCTGGTTTGAGGAATCATATTTTCTTTTACATCATGTGGATGGCCAGGTGCGTGTGCATTGCTTACCTGGGGAAGAGATGGCACCAGGATGCACTATGGGAAGACAAAAAACTGGTGGAGGCAGGGGGATGCTTTGGGCAATGTTCTGCTGGGAAACCTTGGGTTCATGTGGATGTGACTTTGACATGTACCACCAACCTAAACATTGTTGCTGTCCAAGTACAGCCCATCATGGAAACAGTACTGCCTGATGGGAGTGGCCTCTTTCAACAGGATAATGTGCCCTGCCACACTGCAAAAATGGCTCAAGAATAGTTTGAGGAACACAGTGAGTTTGAGGTGTTGACTTAGCCTTCAAATTTTCCAGATATTAATCTGAACCCAACAAACACGCAACAAACATGACTTGTTTATGTGATTAGCAATTACCAAAGGCCCATTACAGGTTACTGAACATGGTAATGTGAGTAATTGTTTGGCACTTTTGTTTGGGGGTGTTCAATGAGTCAGTAGGTGTGATCGGGGTCTTATAAAATGCCGGAAATTACAGGTTTTAATTTTGGGGCAGCTCAGGGTGACCTCTGTGTTGTGATACACCTGTATTTGTATTCAGTCGTACAGCGGGTCAGTAATCTGCATGCAGAGGCTTGACAATCAGGCTTTGTCCAGCGTTCCACTGGCCATGGAGGGGAGGAAGCTGAACAGCAATCCTACGTAGTTCCTTCCTCTAACACCTGCAATGTGGTGTCAGTGAAGGGGTCTGATAATCTTCCAGTAGCGTAAATTAGCACCATGCATAGTGTTTACAAAAACATGCTCTAAGCAGTTATCCTGCCTTTAGCATAGGCTAAAACAAAGGCAGAAGGACATCTTTATTTATGAGGGGCTAACGAGTGCACGGAACATTCTGAATGCACATGCATTTCTGTCATACAAGGGATTTTCTTTGACACTCTGTTTCGTATTTGGTAACAGATCTCGAGCTGTTCACTTGCAATGGAAACCTGTGAACACATCTCATGGTATGAGCGATTCTATTTTTATATCTGTAGGGCTTCTGAGGTTTTCCTCATATTCAGAGCAGGGGCTGCTGTAGTGTATGTTAACCTGCAGGTGGTCCCTACAGCTGGCTTTCTTTCATTGTAAGAAACCATTTTCTCACATGAGTTTATCATCTTTGCTGTGATAGACAAGACTTTTTTTTCAGATAAATTTCACCTGTATACAGGAGGCCATCCCATTGCTCTATTTCATGCTCAGAGGAAAATGGCATGGAGTTTTTTTATGTCTTCAGTTGTATTTGTGTGCCTGTGAGCTGATCTGAAGTGAGTCCTGTCGTAAAGTATCCCTCTGTCCCCTGTTAGCACATTTTCTCCTGGGTTTCTGTTCGTAGTTCTTCATGTGTAGCTTTCAGAAACTTTAAAAGATGAGATCTGTATCAGTGGCCACAATTTTTGTGCCAAGAGTGCCAACAACTTTTTAGAATGTATGTATATACAGTGGTACCTCAACACACAAGTGTCCCCATTTGCAAATAAATCGAGATAAGAGTGAAAATATTATATATATTTTTTCAGGGGTGTGGAATGGATTAATGGGATTTCTGTTGTTTTCTATGGGAAAAATTTAGAGATATGAGTTTTTCACATTACGAGTAACCTTCTGGAATAAATTAAACTTGTAATTTGAGATACCACTGAATATGTATACATATATATGTGTGTGTGTGTGTGTGTGTTCTAAAAAATTGTTGGCTCATCTTAAAAAACTATGGTGACAAGCTGCATTTTTTTCAGAAATTCCAGTTTAGATTATTGAGTAAATCATATACCTCTTTTAAAGGTAGATTAACTCATACGTGCTACGCACAAATTACAAACTGTAATATAGTATGCTTAAATAAGGCATTTAACATCTCAGTATGGTAAAGGTATAAGCTGTTTTTACATATATTATGTATCTTGTTAAGGCTGTGCTTAGAAAGTAGTGTTGACTTCTGTTTGCTTTTTAGTAATATCCGGATTCAGTACTGACATAGGAAATTCCATTACAGAGAGCTGTAATTTTGATTTACTCACTGTAATTTTCACAAGTCGGACCAAAATCGACCAGCTGTTGGTTTTCAGTTCCTCATATTTCAAATAGCCTCGTTGAAATTAACGTAACTTTCCGAGGTGACCTGTGACCCCACTGAGCTGTGGGCGGTCACAGCTGTGCCCGTCTGCAGCCATTCCATGGAACCACCAAAGGGTTTTCAAAGAACTGCAAATCTGCTTCCTTTAGATAGTGTGCCTTCTGGGAATGATGAAGGCTCCTGGCCGTCTGTGAGATGTACATTTTCGATAAAGCGGAAGGCATGCAGCTCTAAACCTTAAATATGTTCACAGCCCCTGTGACGTGTGCGTTAAATTTTTTGGGTGTTTGAGGTTTTTACTGTCACCTCCCTTCATATGTTCACGACCTGGTGGAAGAAGGTTCAGCCTCTTTTTCGCCACCACACAGAGCAGATAGTGTAGGAGTTGTAATACAGGTGAAATGAAAGAAAACTGTAATAAAACTGTTAAAAGCAAACAGAGGAAGGGATTATTGTTCCATTTCAATGCTTCATACCTAATATTCTTTGAACTCAGAGAAAATCCTATGACATTTTAACATTTTATAGTTAATTCTGTAAAGTAATATAATAGAACATGTTTTGGAATTCAGCAGTAACCTCTTACGCTTTACGTGGCAGTCTAGTGGTTACACAATTTTAGGAATGTTTTTTTTTTTTTTTGCCATGGCTCAAAAATAAAGAATGTAAATATTTAATTGGAGTTTAATGGAAACATGAACAAGGACTGACATCTGAGGTGCCAATGGAATGATTAATGCAGTATGAGTACTATTATTTTGGACTTAGACAAGACACAAACCATAATGAGATAATTTAATTAAGATCATGTAGAGGAGCACCAAAGATTAATTTTGTCTTGGTGAATTCAGTTCCTGTGTAGGGTCCATTTCCTTGTAATTATGTTCCAATATTCACACACTCTAACAAAGTCCCTTGAGAGTGCGAAATAGCATGGACAGGACTGCGTTTTCATTTGCTGTTGCTGAGCTCCAGCAGTGATGTCACCCTTCTTTTTTCCCCCTTATTTTTTTTTATATGCCGCACGTTGTTCAGGGATCTGACAGCCAAAGTTCCATTTATTGCATTAGTTATTAAATGTGAAACACAACAACACTGTTTGACCCTTGTGTTCTCATGGGCAAAGTGCCAAAACATTATGGTACCTTGACACCTACACCTATTCTTATCACTAAGATGCACCTGCTGGTAATATAAATTAAGGTTATTAGGTTTGCAACAGTTAGTCATTATTAAGAGCAGTAAATACCATATCCATTTGGACAGTTGCTGTACTGCACAAAGGTATTGTTGTTAAGCCCATCCAGCTATGTACATGTTTTATTTGCACTACACTTTATGGTGAATTCTTAGAACATACAACAGAAGAGTCTGTGAAATCATCAACTTGTCCTTGGCATCAGCCGACCTGTAACTATAGATGAGGTATGGACTAAACATTACACAAAATCAGTGGCAAGGTTACCAGGACCAAATGCTGCCAAATGCAGCCTGAAAGTGCTGGGCTTTCTGTACAATGTGTGGCAAAAAAGAAAAAGGTGATCAGCTGTGCACTAAAAATTATTCTGTGAGGCGAGGAATTTGGATTGTGATCTTATGCCTCCACACACTGTACACGTATTAAATAAAGCAGGTTCTTCTACCCAGATGCATTACTGCTACATGCAGAAATCCACTTAAACTGTCAGGCTCACCTCTTCAAAATTAGTTAGCAGAAGCCTGTCTATGCTGTGTGTGTAAGTCCTACCTTCATTGCATGATTTTACTCCTGTAAACCAATCAAACTGTCAGAATGGAGACTGTAACAAAATTTACAAAAGGACATGTATTGCTGTTATATTTTCTTGTATGTCCCATGGTAAATGTCATGTAAAAACAGTGCATGGCTACAGACAAGGATTATTGTTTATATGTTGTTTATACAATGACAATATATTCTTCTGTTTTTCTACCCTTAGTTCCTGTGCCTAAAGAACATCAGAACTTTCCTGTCAGCATGCAGCGATGTATTTGGCATGAAGAAAAGTGAATTATTTGAGTCGTTTGACTTGTTTGATGTTCGCGATTTTGGAAAGGTAAGCTTTGAACGTTATCAAATGCAAAACGTACTCGCAACTTCACATTTACAGCGCTTATTTACCATATGGTCGTTTTTTACTTTGTGTTACTCAGTCTCTGTGCTCACACTTATTGCATGTTGCTTTATAAAGTAAATGTAGAAAAGAGAAGAAATTGTGACATACAGTACCATTACAGCATGTTCCGTGTTATTTCTTATTTTATTAGCAGTTTTTTTTTTTAAACCACACCCGAATAAAGGTGTTTCTTGGCCTTTGGTGCTGGCAGGTTATTAGGGGAGAAATGTGTTTTCCTGTTATGAAAACATTGTCTGTAAAACGCAAATTTATTACTCTTTAAAACGGTGGTGTTCATGTCAGTACATCTCCTGAGCTCCAGCAGAGTCGCTGCCAGTTTAATAAAGTCTCTCGTGAGATTTAATTAAAGAGCGCTGCTGTATCGCAGCCTGACCGGCTTTCCCCACCACGTGGGGGGGCGTTGATCCCCGTGTGGGTGTTGTGACAGCCCGAGCAGAGGAGCATCCTCTCGGCCTGTCGGTGAGCTGTTTTGGTTCGGTAATGGTTTGTGGTGCTATAAATGCTACAAATTGGAGAAATATATGACATAAGCACGTTCCCCTGGAAGTTAAAGACACATGATGCGTTTTGACTGTGTATGCTGAGACGGTCTTGTGCATTGATGTTTATTCGATCTCCATGAATTATTGTTACTGAAATGCATCGGTTTACGCTCAGCAAATTGTTCTTCTCCCCCGCCATATCAAGCTGAGCGCCAAGTTCCAGTTCAAGGTCGACTGTAAGCAAAGCTGCTGCGTTATCTGGGCTCCACGTGCGGAGAGCAGTCTGGATGGCACACATCCTCTTTTTATTTTTATGTGTTCGGCTTTGCAATTTGCACTTGTCCACTTTAGGTATGGCTGTGGTTCACATCTAATGCGACGTCATGTTCGGCCGTATGCGCCGGAGCGAAGCCTCACTTGCTGAGACACTTCTGAAACCTGCTGCTGTTCAAACTTTCTATACTGGCATACACATCGTTGTGACAGTTTCCTAATGTGTTTTTTTTTTTTTTTTTTTTTTTTATTTGATGCATTGTAACTTTCTAATATGACTAAACGATAGAAGGAAAAAATAAATTTTTTTAGAGCTTTTACGTTGTGGTCTATCCTAGCCATGGACCGGTTTCATGTAAGACAATTTTCCATTATTATGCCATTTTCCATTATTATGCCATTACACATGCGCATAATCAAGTGGAATAAATACAGCA
Organism: Chitala chitala; assembly: GCA_025773905.1. Classification (NCBI taxonomy): domain Eukaryota; kingdom Metazoa; phylum Chordata; class Actinopteri; order Osteoglossiformes; family Notopteridae; genus Chitala; species Chitala chitala. The sequence continues at coordinate 8,909 of JABJVR010046401.1, forward strand.
GAATCAGTGGGTCAACCCTAACCCAAACCCTGCAGTCAATAAAATGGAAACAACATTTTAAAAGTTCACATTTTTTATTGGTTCTCTGTGGCCCAGTTTGAAATAAAATAAAAAAATATAAAACATCAGTTATTCTTTGTGTGTGGCCAGGTACCGGTTCGCACCCCGGCTGAGTTACAGAGCTGGAGTGAGGCTTGTGAGGGCACTCTTGGCTCTACATACATAAAGTCGTACTGTAGGTGTCGTAGTAGCTCGCACCCACTTGTAGAAAGTTTGATTTACATTACACCCATCCAAAACTTTGAGTATAATTATTTTGCAAAAAGACGGAAATAAATAAAAAAGAATTAAAAATTTTATTAGCCGTTTTATTGGCGTCTTTTGGACACGTACTTGGCAAAGCTGGCGGTATTAATGTAACACTGTCAGTGTGGAACTATATAAACGCTGTCAGTGTTAAATTAACACTGCTGACTTTGCTGTGCTGGAAGTAACAGCTCACAGATGAAAACGTGAATATATGTTCCACCTACCAAGACACCAGCAAACCTTTGCTTGAGCTGTATGTGTTGTCCTGTCCACTTTTTTACTCACAGTACTAACAAGCAATTTATAACAAAAGTTCCATATGTCACTTTTGTTATTTGCAGGTGTTTCTACAGCAAGTAAATTGGTAGTCTGGTGGTTTGCCCATTAATCATCTTGCATTTTTTTGTTGTAATAATTTTAATCAGGTGGAATGTAGACATTTGCTTTTCAAACACTGACCTTGAAGAGAAAAGGTACATTTGGGTTTTCTTTTTTTGAAGAGAAAACCTTCAGGAAGGTAACTGAAGCAACGGGGCCACGAATTCAGCATCACGTCAGCTCAGATCGACTGCAAAAAGGTCTGATTTAATTTCAGTTTAAAAGCATAAGTCAGACCGTGACCCAGAGTGAGGCAATGCCATATTATGCAAACTGCAGCAATGTGCCATCACAATTCTTCTGGAAGTGCCTGTCATGTGCAGCTATTTAAACTTCATTTAGCGTGTGAGGTAAATATGTGTTAACAGCCTAAGTAACAAACCCGAGGGTTTGGGTTTGCAGGAGCCAGAGTGGCGATTCATTTTCATGAATTGTGTGGGTAAGAGCTGATCAAACACGCAACTGTCATGTCCTGAAAACTGGCTGGGTTTTGCTGCGGATGCACAAAACCAGGAACTCTGGTGAAAACGTTCTTTTTTTGTTGTCACAAAACCAACTCCCATTGTGAAGGGCAGAGAAATGACGGTACTGTCTATAATGGGACAGTAAACAACACCGAAGTATAAGAACCATTTGGATCTCTACAATGAAAAATGGAGAGATAGTTAACTGGTAGATGGATGTTATTAAACGTGGTGCTGACAGGGACTGTTCTTTTTCAGCTGATGTTTCTGTGTTAGCGTGCAGCCAAGAGGCTTCCACACAGCACTGGCAGACGATAGCATTTTTCCCTCTGTTGTCAGGATATCACATAACCCTTAATGGGTAATGGTTAGCTGTTTTTGGAGGGTGGGAGGGTTGCGTGAATACGTCTGCAGACTAGAGAGGCTGGGGGGAGGATGGTCTGGGGGCTGACAACAGCACAAGTCACATTGGATGTGCTCCATGCTCGAAAGTGCTGTCTTTTACTCTACCAGTTTTTCAGCAATTGTCTCATTTTTGTTCCATTTTTTTTGCATTACTTGTGTGTACTGCTGAGAGGGCCTCACATACATTTGAAAGATTAAATAGGACCTTTGAGGTTAAGAGCATGAAAAAGAGGTATTTGTTCTGCTTTTTCAACATTAGAGAAAAACTGCCTGTAGGAGACAAAGCATCATATGGAGAAGTTTCACAGACATTGTTCTGTCATGCGGTTTGTCAAACGTACGACAGCTGGGCTGTTCCAGGTACTGCAGAACGTGGTACATAGGTCTGATTTTGTCCAGTGGAGACCACTGTGGCGCTCAACCCCAAAGTCAGGGAGTTTGATTAGTTGACAAAGCAGGGGAAGGGGTAATGTTGTTGACAAGGAGCTACATGGGTTCAGATCTGGGCTGTGGGTTCATCCCCCATCACGTTTAGATGTCTACTGCCTGCTGGTTTTGTGCTTGATAAATAGAAACTGACAGAGACACAGAAAAGGTGAAATATATTATAAATTATAATTCATGCAATACTCTATCCATTCCCCTTTGTGCTATGGCAACTAACCATAATTATTATTTTTTTAAATTAGAATATGTCAGCTATTTATTCATGTCAAGGACAGGAAATCAGTCCTACTTTTGCAATGTTATGTAGTGAGGTCTTGAGATGCAGGCGCCTGACACGTCTTTGTGGGCTGGCACAGTGTTGCACAAGACAGGAAACGGCCTGGCTTGCCATCATCGACGTCCGATTGACCTGCTCTCCAGGTTGTGTGGAAACTGAAGCAGAGCAGCCCCCAAACATCCCCCAGAGCTGCCCCCAAACATCCCCCAAACAAAACCATCTCTGTTCCGCTGCTCAGGCCTCAGATGGTGAGCGGCTGGGAGAGGGGGCCCTTATTCTCCCCCCCCCACCACCACCACCTGCTTCATATCTCCCCCCACCTCTAACCCCCCCCCACCTGAGTATTGTCTCTCCTTCCACTTTAAGTGGTTCGACCCGAAAGCTAACAGCTGGGGACCACATTTGCTTCCTTTTCCTGCCCCCCTCCCCCAGTCTCTGCTGCATGGTGTGTGTTCATGGTACTCTTACTCATGTTTCCTGTGAAGGCCCTGTGGGGCAAAGGCGAGCGCTTGCCGGAGGGGGGGTTGGTGGTCAAGAATGCAGTAATTTCCTTGTCACATGACAGCTGTGGGATGAGGATGCGCCGCTGGTTTGGAGCGCTGTCTAGCACTTAGGCTGTGCCAAGTGTGACGTTGAGAACAGAAGCAGCTGTGGACATTTGGAAACAGAAGACATGATGCTTGTTTCTGTAGAACAGATCAGGTGCCTCATGAGAACTACCAGGCATGAAGTCACTTTTACAAGCATGAAGAAGCAGAAGTAATAGGCAGGTTTTTCCTCTGTAGTTACATACTAAAGTAACTAGCAAGATGTCAACTTTCATGTTATTTTATTTCAAATCGTATTTGGTATGATATATAGTGAGGATGTGTGTAAATTAAGAAAGATCTGCACTGAGCCATTTCAGAAATATTTGGCTGCCGCTTTTGTTTTGTAACTTCTGACAAATGTTTCTTTTACAAGGTTGCAAAAGTGTTTTTGTCAAAAGGAAATGCGTACAGCATATCTACAGTGTGGTTTAGGTTTGAAACTGAATGGACGTGGTTTTTATTGAAACATGGTGATTTGAGTCTGTGACTGATGTTAATTTCAATGTCAAATCAATATAGAAGTATTTTTTGAGAATTTTATTGTCTTCTACAGGAAACACAGCTACACTGTATTTCAGAAAATGAGGTCATGGTTCAAACTGCCTGGTTTTGCATAATTACCCCTAATTAATTAATGGCTGTTTGTGTAGTAGATGTTGGCCACACAGTATTGAAAAGTGTTTGGTTACAAATAGTGAGTTTTTTGCCTGGTTGATATTAAGGAGGCACAGAAGGCAAAGGCACAGCGGTGCGTAAACTTCTGTGAATCTTCGTCATCGCAGTGATGACTTTGGCAGGTGTCAGCTATGCCTCCTGAAAGCAGAGTCATAAGATGAACACGAAGAGTAGGTGACAGATTGTGAAAGACAGCTGGTGCAGTGACCCTTACTTCTCCACCCCTCCCCCGTCAGGGAGCCCTCCCCTCCACCACCACCACCACATCCCCCTCTCTGGTTCACTTCACTTCCCTCGCAGAAGCACAGAAACAGAGTTACTGTCCTAGTCACAAAGTCACACACTGTCCTGTCCCTGTGCCCATCAAAAACACAACAGTTTTCATCGATACACAATACGTGATTAGGGCATGCGTGTCGCACATGGAGGATTTGTGTTATTATAGTACCCAGAACAACAAATCAGTAATCTAACAAATATTGTATAAAAACTGAAGGCTGCTATTGTTAAGTCTGCTGTCCACAAGAAAAGTGGCTTTTTGCTGACTGCGAGAAAAGAATATATGTGCTTCTCAGACACCATATTTGGCTGCCTTGCATTCATGTGCTAAATGTCTCTGTTCCAGTTCTGCTACTACTTCTATGGTATGAATCTATGTGCAAAAATGCTGATGAATTTGTATTCCTGAGAAGGGTGGTTATTAACATTAGAGGAATGCAGAACCAACACCTAACACTCACGTTCACGTTGTGAACTGTGCAAAACTGTTTTGACAGTGGTTCGTAAAGTAACTTTGAGTTTGTCAAAATAAGTCCATTTTATACTGTTTTTAAAATAAAGCTCAAATTCTTGATTGGTTAAAAAATAAAGTGTTAACATTTGAAACCTCTGTAATATAGGATTGAGTTTATCCTTTGTCTTTGCATTCGTTTGCATGTGATTTCTGTCCTGAGGATACTGTTAAATGAATGAGCCATTGGCGTAACAAAGACTCAAACCGAAACAGCGCAAAATCTAACCACAAGCCATATTTCTGGTAGAACCATACGTGTTTATTTTCAAGCTCACTAAATTATTTATTCACAACAAAGTCAAACTGATAATGCACACTTACCACTCATAAAATTATGGATTGAGGCAGCGAGAATGGAATGCTTAATTGAAATAACACAACATGTATTGAATCCTGGGAATATTTAACTAGTTTGTACAAGGAAAATGGTTAGATTTAACAGCACAGAGTTTCAGAATGGACTGGGCTGTCTATTCAGCAGTACTAGCAAAACACGTTTGCTTTAAAAATGCTCTGTATCTTTTTATCACGAAATGCTCATATGAGTGTTTCTGCTCCTTGTCCCATGTCATGATAAATCCTGTGTAATTAGGTACAGTAGAATGTTCTATATAGGTAACTGTCCCTGGGATTTCAGCATGCCCAAATACATGCAGTGCAAAAGAACTGGCACCTCTAAATAACAGTCTGGGAGATTCTATAAATTTGTAAATGGGTTGGCTAAGGGGCTGGGGGAGCAGTCAAATTAACCAGATATTTTCAAGAAATCAGGAGTGGCACTAAAGGTGGGCAGTCAGAGTTTTAGGGGCCGCCCATGCCACTTTGGTCACCCCTCAGACTACGGCACTGCTTTGACTGGTGCCCACCTGTCACGTGTCCTGACTTGTGCCCTGTAGTTAGGCTTCATATATAACTATATGTATATTAATATAAAATGAAAGATCTTTTGAACAAGCTGTATGTATTTGAGCACACGGTGGTCCTTGTGAGTCTGGAGTTTGCAGCAGTTCCTCTGTGTAAGTGTGCCTTTATCTGACTGCACTGTGTCGGCTTGGTGATCCAACCCCTGGGCCTTGTGTTTGCTGGGACAATCAGCAGGCCATCCCAGGACCCCATCAGGGTGAGTGAGGATGATGAGGCAACAAGGCCAGACTGCCTAGGGCCGCTGCCCTTCCCTCACAGCTCCTGGGCTTTTCCCTGGGCTTTCTGCACTTTCCACGTTTTCCCAGCATGCGTTTCCCGTAGGCACTGTGAGAGGGTTTTCGAATCTAGCATCAGTAAAATCCCTCCTCAGTGTACAGTTTTAGGGGGCTGACATTTCCTTCCTCTTTTGGAGATAGTGGCTCGCATTAAAATCTGCTGCTTTGATGAACTCCGTGTAATGTTGTAAATGTCTTGGAGATCCAGTGTCCCAGTACACCTGCAGTGGACACATCCACAGTGTCCCAGTACACCTGCAGTGGACACATCCACAGTGTCCCAGTACACCTGCAGTGGACACATCCACAGTGTCCC